>CM021108.1:66767770-66909655 GCA_007115665.2 Sequoiadendron giganteum | reverse complement strand
ATATTGGGTTGACATCAATGACAACTATTTCCAACAAAAAGTAGGTTTATCTATTTCTCATGAGAAAAGGGTTAAATTATCTCAAAATAAGGAACAAGTCTTCAAAACCAAACAAAGGATAAATAATCTAATGGTTAATGTTAAAGAAGAGATAGAAAGGATGGAGAAAGAAATATAAGAAAATATAGACAATTTTTTTGAAGAAATGAAGAAGATTGAGGTGACTATTTATTCACAAGTACCTCTAGAAATACATGATACTGATGCTGAAATAAGTGCACAAGTGCCTCTAGATGAACAAGAAACTAAAACTATCCCTAATTTTGAAAATACAAATGAGAAAAATATATCTGGTAAATAGGAAGTACAAGGACCATATAGACTTCAAGGTGTCTCTAGTATGGAAATGGGAAAAGAAGAAGAGAAAGAAAAGGAAAAGGAGAATGAGGAGTCTACTCCTCTGAAGAATAGTGGTATAGGAGATCAAGGTGAAGTGAGTGACCCTACTCCGAGGAACACTAATTCTAGTAAAGAACATAATATTCCTCATCCAGAGAATTCAAGGAATGATGATCAAAAGAAAGAGGATGATCCAATGAATGTCCAAAATGAAAAGGAGAAGTAAATTGAGAAGCAAGATGCTCATATGTGATGCAGGAGCATCCAGTGGTGTAAGGGCAATCCTACATCACCCAAAAATATATTTACTTTCATTTAGATTTTTTTTGTAGATGTTTTTGCATTTCTGGATACCCTTTTCGTCGAAGAAGAATTCCCAACTTTCAGAACTGCTTTTTTGTTTTTTCTGCTCAACTGCTATTTTTAGCAGGTATGAATTTGAAGGCGTGAGGAGACAAAAATTTAAGGGAAGCTTCAGGACATAATAATAAACACTTTGGTGAAAGAATTAGATCAAGAGCATTTCCGGTTCAAAAGTTATTCAAGTTTCAATTTCTACTTTTTGCCTTATGAAATCTTCGGAGCTAATTTTGAGGTACTTAGAGGCTCCGGATGGGCCTGAAAAATTGGCAGAATACGAAAGTGGTTAGCCTTTAGGCCCCACTTTCCGGAAAGAGATCTTTGCGAGAGCTTTCAGAAAAGGTATTATCATTGAAGATCTGATGGTTAGATCTTGAGTTAGGGCTTCCGAAAGTTGGTGCATAATTTGAATCCCGTTTTTGGCTCCAAACAAAGAAACGGGATATTTATGGGCGAGTTACTGTTTCTTTTAGGCAGTTTTTGGGGAAAGAAGATCGCATGCTGCGAATAGGAGAATTTCTGTAGTTTCTTTCTATAATTTGCATGTATTGCAAAACTGGAGGATTTGAGATCCTCTGCATGTAGGAATTTCATACTTTGAAAATAATAAGATTTGTTAGTTTTTCTGTGTGATTTTCTGTGTCTCGGGTTGCACCCTCATCAAGTGGTATCAGAGTGGGTTTTCTTGAGCGTGTGGACAGATCACCGATCGTGAGGCAGTTCGCACCAAGATTGTGGTTGTGGGTTCAAGATATTCAAGATGCCTCCAAGAGTGGCACGTGGTAGGCGAGGTGGTGCCAGAAATGCTGGTGGAAGAGATCCATTAGCGGCTGAGGGTTTCAAAGCCCTCCAGAGACAAATAAATGCATTACAAAGAGAGTTAAGAAGAGGGGTAAACCCGAGAAGGGGAGAAGAAAGTGAGGATGAAGAAGAGGTGGAAGATTCAGATGTAGAAGAGGAAGAAGAAGTTATTGATCAAGATCAAATGCGGCTGATAAGGGCCATTTCGAAGATCGGAAAAAGACCTAGAGTAGAAGTTCCCAGTTTTTCCGGAAGTCTAGACCCAGAAGAGTTGATTGATTGGATCAATGAGTTGGAAGAGTATTTCAAGTATGAAGAAGTAGAGGACCCAGATCGGGTTAAGTTTGCAAAAACGAAGCTAAAGGGCCACGCCAGTATCTGGTGGAAAGAGGTCCAACTAGAAAGAAATAAGAGAGAAAAGGGAAAGATCACCAGATGGGATGGCATGGTGGAGAAACTGAAGAAGCAGTTCATGCCAATGGACTATGATTTAGATCTATTGAAGAAATTGCAAGGGTTGAAGCAAGGAAGTAGATCTGTGAAAGAATACATAGAAGATTTTCACAAGATGATCATCAGAACGGGACATGCAGAGGCCAACAAGGAGAAGGTAGCCCGTTATCTTAATGGGTTACGACCGAGCATTCAAGAGGAGTTAAGCCTGGTCAGAATGGGCACCATTGAGGATGCTTACCAATTTTCCCTGAGAGTTGAAGAGAAGCTGAACAAGAGATTTGATAGCAAGCAAAAAGGACGAGGAGGTCAAAGCGGAAGGGGTAGCGGAAGATCTTTTGGAAGCCGAAATGAGGATGAGAAGAAAAATGAAGATGTGGGTACCAGTCGAAGCCAGAGGAATGATAACTTCTACCACCCACGTGATCAGAATGGTGGTGATCAAAGAGGTAGAGGACGAGGAAGATTTGGGCAAGGACTTGGAAGAGGTGGTTTCAGAGGAACTTGTTTCCGATGTGGTGAAGAAGGGCATCGAGCCTATGAATGTCCACAATACCAAGGAAGGACAGACAAAAGGCCAGAAGGTCATGCAAGAGTTGTACATGTAGATGAGGAGGCTCAATCTGAGCATTCAGATGATGCTGAAAGGGGAGAAGCCCTAGTGGTTAGAAGAGCCTTGGTGACTGAAGAGAAGGAGCCAGAACAGAGGAAGAATTTGTTTCGCACAAGGTGCAAGTGTGAAGACAAATGTTGTGATGTCATTATTGATGGTGGGAGCACTGATAATCTAGTGTCAGAAGAAATGGTTACAAAGTTGAAGTTGAAGAGGGAAAGGCATCCACATCCATATCGGATTGCTTGGTTGCAGAAAGACCACAAAGTTCTAGTCAATGAGCAGTGCCTGGTGAAGTTCAAGATTGGAAGCTATCGTGATGAGGTACTCTGTGATATCATCCCCATGGATGCATGTCACATGTTGTTGGGAAGGCCGTGGCAGTTTGATAGGCGAGCTGTACATGATGGCCATGCAAACACTTATTCCCTGATGAAGGGTGGAGTCCGCCATAAGTTGTAACCCCTAAAGAAGGCCGAAGAAAAGGTATGCAGTAGTGCTAGAATTTGTTATGTCGATGGAAGGAAATTGTTAGAAGGCATAAAACATGAGCGTGTGTGTTATGCATTGATTCCTAAAATGGATAAGGAGGGTAGTGAAAAGGTTCCAGTAGAAGTTTCTGGGTTATTGAATGAGTTTCAGGATATTGTTTCTGATAATGTACCTGAGGGTTTACCACCAATGAGGAAGATCAGTCATCAGATTGACTTGATCCCAGGAGCCAGTTTGCCGAATAAGGCAGCTCATAGAATGACTCCTGCAGAAAATGAGGAGTTAAACAGACAAGTTGAGGAGTTGTTGAGAAAGGGTTTGATTCGAGAGAGTTTGAGTCCATGTGCAGTACCTGCAGTACTAGCACGAAAGAAGGATGGGGAGTGGAGGATGTGTACAGACTCTCGGGCCATAAACAAGATAACAATCAAGTATAGATTTCCCCTGCCAAGGATGGATGACCTGATGGACTGTTTGAGTGGAGCTCAGTACTTCACAAAGATTGATCTGAAGAGTGGATATCGCCAGATTCGGATTCGAGAGGGAGATGAATGGAAGACCACCTTCAAGACCAAAGAGGGCCTGTACGAGTGGTTAGTCATGCCTTTTGGGCTAACTAATGCACCGAGCACATTCATGCGGCTCATGAACGAGGTACTGAAAGAGTTCCTAGGAAGCTTTGTTATTGTGTATTTAGATGATATTTTGATATTCAGTAAGTCACTGGATGAGCATATAATACATATTGGTAGAGTCTTTGAGAAGTTAAGAGAAGAGAAATTGTTGATTAATCTGAAGAAGTGTAGTTTTGTGAAGAAGGAGTTAGTGTACTTGGGGTTTGTTGTCTCGACAGAAGGTCTCAAGATGGACCCAGAGAAGGTGAAGGCTATTATGGAATGGCCTACCCCAAGAACTACTACTGAGGTGAGGTCTTTCCATGGTTTGGCCAGTTTTTACAGAAAGTTTATTAGAAACTTCAGTAGTATTTGTGCACCCCTAACTGAAACAATGAGAGAGGATAGAAAAGAGTTCAAGTGGAGCACTGGAGCAGCAAGGAGTTTTGATCTATTGAAGCAGAAGGTGACAGAACAACCTGTTTTGGCTCTCCCGGATTTCAATAAGGTGTTTCAAGTGGATTGTGATGCCAGTGGTTGTGCCATTGGAGCAGTGTTAAGCCAGGAAGGTAAGCCCATTGCCTATTTCAGTGAAAAGTTAAATGATGCAAAGAGAAAGTACTCTGTATATGACCAAGAATTTTATGCAATAGTTCAAGCATTAAAGAAATGGAGGCATTATTTGTTGCCGAAGGAATTTGTTATGTATACTGATCATCAAGCATTGCAGTACCTGAGTAGTCAGGGAAAATTAAATCAGAGGCATATGAAATGGGTAGAATTTTTGCAGAGTTATACATTTGTTTTAAAGCATAGGAGTGGGAAGTCAAATAGGGTTGCAGATGCCTTAAGTAGGAGGCATACATTGTTGATAGAAATGCAGATTGAGGTGGTTGGGTTCAGTGAACTCAAGACATTGTACCCGAATGATCCTGATTTTGCAGAGGCTTGGAAAGCTTGCAAGGAACCTGTTACAGTTGACAGGACAAAGTGGTTGGATTTCCTAATTCAAGAAGGCATGTTGTTAAAGGGAAGTCAATTATGTATTCCGAGGAGTTCCATGAGGGAGAATCTGATAAAGGAGAAGCACAGTGGAGGAATGGCAGGACATTTTGGTCGGGATAAGACCATTTCCATTATCAGTGAGCATTATTATTGGCCTCAGTTATCACAAGATGTGAAGAAGTTTGTGCAGAGTTGTAGGGTATGTCAAAGGGCTAAAGGAGTGAGTCAGAATACAGGGTTGTATCAGCCCTTACCTGTACCAGAGAGGTCGTGGGAGGATATAAGTATGGAATTTGTTCTTGGTTTGCCAAGGACATAGAGAGGGAATGATTCAGTATTTGTGGTGGTTGATAGGTTTTCGAAGATGGCACATTTCATCCCATGCCAGAAGACCCATGATGCAGTCCACATTGCTCACTTGTTCTTCAAAGAGGTGGTGAGGCTACATGGTTTGCCAAAGAGTATAGTCTCAGATCGTGATACAAAATTTGTTGGATACTTTTAGAGGACCTTGTGGAAGAAGTTGAAAAAAGAGTTGAAGTTTAGTTCTGCACACCATCCCCAGACTGATGGGCAGACTGAAGTTGTGAATAGGAGTTTGGGTAACCTACTGAGATGCTTGGTAGGAGATAAACCAAAGGGATGGGATTTGATCTTACCCCAAGCAGAATTCGCTTACAACAATTCTGTCAATAGAAGCACTGGTAGATCACCATTCCAGATTGTGTATGGAAGTAGTCTAGGACTGCTCCAGAATTGAGGAAGATGGACCAAGAGAAGAAGACAAGTGCTGAAGCTGAAGACTTTGCAGAACACATCAAGAATATGCATGAGAAGGTAAAAGAACACATTAACAAGATGAATATGCAGTATAAGGCTAAGGCAGATCAAAAGAGGAGGTATAAGGAGTTTCAGATTGGTGATGAAGTGATGGTCCACTTGAGGAAAGAAAGGTTTCCAGTAGGAACCTATAACAAATTGAAGATGAAGAAGTTCGGTCCCTGTAAAATTTTGAAGAGGCATGATTCAGGGAACGCATATGAGGTAGAGTTGCCAGATGGATTCAACATTTCCCCTGTGTTCAACATTGCAGATTTGATAGAATATCATGAGGGTGGCGCAGAGGAAGTACCAGCAATGGAACAGTGCGGTATTCCAGCACCTACTTCAGAAAAGGAGGAGATTGAAGAAATCTTGGATAGCCGTGTAGGAAGGAGTACTAGAAATAGGCAATATGAAGAATATCTGGTGAAGTGGAAAGGAAGGCCTATGGAAGATTCATCCTGGTTGTCCAAGGCAGAGGTTGACCGTTTGGGTTTTCCTCAACCATCTGAGAAGTGACGGAGTCACTTTTCAAATTACCCTGGGTGTCTGATGCAGGAGCATCCAGTGGTGTAAGGGCAATCCTACATCACCCAAAAATATATTTACTTTCATTTAGATTTTTTTGTAGATGTTTTTGCATTTCTGGATACCCTTTTCGTCGAAGAAGAATTCCCAACTTTCAGAACTGCTTTTCTGCTTTTTCTGCTCAACTGCTATTTTTAGCAGGTATGAATTTGAAGGTGTGAGGAGACAAAAATTTAAGGGAAGCTTCAGGACATAATAATAAACACTTTGGTGAAAGAATCAGATCAAGAGCATTTCCGGTTCAAAATTTATTCAAGTTTCAATTTCTGCTTTTTGCCTTATGAAATCTTCGAAGCTAATTTTGAGGTACTTAGAGGCTCCGGATGGGCCTGAAAAATTGGCGGAATACGAAAGTGGTTAGCCTTTAGGCCCCACTTTCCGGCAAGAGATCTTCGCGAGAGCTTTCCGAAAAGGTATTATCATTGAAGATCTGACGGTTAGATCTTGAGTTAGGGCTTCCGAAAGTTGGTGCATAATTTGAATCCCGTTTTTGGCTCCAAACAAAGAAACGGGCTATTTATGGGCGAGTTACTGTTTCTTTTAGGCAGTTTTTGGGGAAAGAAGATCGCATGCTGCGAATAGGGGAATTTCTGTAGTTTCTTTCTATAATTTGCATGTATTGCAAAACTGGAGGATTTGAGATCCTCTGCATGTAAGAATTTCATACTTTGAAAATAATAAGATTTGTTAGTTTTTCTGTGTCTCGGGTTGCACCCTCATCAATATGGATTTAGGATAGGGTTATTCAAACTCTTTCAAGGACCTAAGAGGGTTGCAGGTGTAGTTTCAACCTATGGTAAGGCCACAAATTCTACAAATTCCTACTCATGAAGGGAAAATTGACTTGTCAAAAATTTCTCCCCTTCACAAGTTACAACTTGGAGATATTCTACACACTTCCACAAGGAAGGATTTTCTACAAGAACCCATGAAGAATAGTGGATTAATAGAGATTATGTGAAGATAATTCAGGAGGGTTTACCTAAGGTAAATATACATTATTCCCTTCCTCCAAAACAAAAATTGAAGCTTTTGATGGATTCTTTCAAAGATAATTCCTCTCACATGGAGAAAAAGGTAGAACAAGAGGTCTTAAGTAAGATAAATGACAAAAGGATGGTTGATACATCATATCGGTGTGCCAATGCACACAAAAAAATGCAAGAGAACATGTGAATGTTTAAGGAATGTATTGATGAAGTCACAACTATATATCATTTTTTCTTGAAATGGCCAAATTATAGAAAGAAAATTAAAGACCAGATTGACTCCATTGTCATAGATCACACAAATGTCTAGGATATATTATTAATCATAGGATAAGGATGGATCAACAAGAGCTAAAATATAAAAATTCATGTGCAGTTATCATTTCTTCTAGACTAGAGAGAGCAGTTAAAGAAATAGTTTAGTTAGCTAAGGGAAGTTGTCAACTTGAGATTTGCTTCATTATCTAGGTTGTTTGCTGAAGTAGAAAGAGTTGATAAAAAAATGAAGACTCCAAGAAATGTGGATGAAGCTGAGGACCTATGCAACTTGAATGTCAAAATTACATTCTCACCTCATTAAAAGTAAATTGAGTTGAAAATTTGGTGCAACTTAAGGTAATTTATAAAAATATTTTTCCTTCTAAGGAAGTTGCAAAGGTGTAAATAAGACAATTTTGTCTTTGAATAGTTTTGTGAAGGATTGTTGTAACTTTTTGGGCTTGTGTTGAAAATATTTTGTATATAGCATCAATTTTGGGGCATCTCCATCTTAGGGGGAGTATAATCTGTAGAAATCATATAGTGAGGAGGAGTTCATATATTTTTTGAGCTGATATAAGTAAAAGGTTTTATGTTCTTACCCTTGATGCCAAAGGGGAGAGAAGACTTGTAGATAAATTAGTGTTGTCATCAATGAAAAGGGGGATATTGTTGGAAATATGTGTTTTCATTTTTAAATATGTCCTATCATTGATGAAAAATGTGTGTGTTGAAGATTGTATAAAGCTTTGAATATAGTAATATCAGCTAGTGCAAGTGAACATTGAAATATGAGGTAGAATGATGATCTATCTGATGTCTATGCATGATGTGGAGGTGGGTACACTTGTTTCAATATGTTTCCTGCATGCCTACTTTGATATTATTCTTTTTTGGTGTACCACACATTGAGATAAATTACAAAAGGTTTACTAAGGAAATCATAGAGTATACTCTATGATAGAGTCAGGGTATTTTGGTTTGTATCCCTTTGCAGAGTAAGTATTTGTCTTGTGATTCAGATGATAAATGGTCAATTTGCGAAGGTGTTATACCCAAGAATTTAAGTCATTACACCTTGTACAATGAAATTTATAAGTGACAAAGTTTTGGTCTATGATCTAGCAGATTAAAGTGTTTATAAAGCCATATTGGAATGATTTGAATTCCTTTGGTGAGATAGATGTGGTTGTGTGGACTTTGGAATATGCTCATAAAGTGTATGGGTTCATCCTTGAAAGTCTTAGATGTTTTGGTGTACAACAATGCAACATACTATGTTTTAAAGTGTTATTCGCTATCTAGAAAGATTTGTTTTCATCAATTCAATATGTTTCTCTTCTTGCAACAAAATTTGATGATTAAATTATTGAGGATAAGGTTGAAGAGATATTATGCAGATTTTATATTGGTCTCATCTTGTTTTGTATAAAGTTTTGTCTCTCCCCAATGGTGTAAAGTTGAAAATTTGGTAGTTTTGGTGGCGTTTTCATTGTTTGAGCCGACAATCTTGTTTACTTCATCTACAATTGATCCTAATTAATTAATTTTTCTTTGGAGGATCTGTTGTGATTCATTTGGGACATGTTATGTCGTTTGTTGATCTACAATTCATTTTATTTTCATAATGTATATATTTGGGGCTGAATTATGTTGTATCATGTGTTTCATCTAAAGGTCATGTTGGAGCCGACCTAATTAAGGTTTTGAGTTGTTGCAGAGGGTATTTATAGAATATAAAAATTATTTGTGATGGTAATGGTGTATATGTATTGAGAGTGTACAAAGTGTTGAATATGAAGTGTGTGAAGTTAGTATGATTGATTAATTGTGCAAAAATGATATTGTAACATTAACATATGTTGGATGCTTCTTTACAGTAGTTCATGTTCATATTTCTCATTATAATTTTCATGTATCTTGCTTTGAGATAGTGAGTCTTAGTAGGTCCTTGTATCTTTCCCTAAGGTTGTGCACCTTAGCTTGCAAGTCCTTAGGTAGCGAAACTTTAGCAACATTATTTTTTTTTTAAGCAGTGAGCTTCATATATTGTGAGTTAATGCTGATTGTGGGTTTTCCCTCACTAGGTTTTCCATGTAAAAATATTGGTTTCCTTGTGTGGTATGTGTTTTCATTTCCTTTATTCTTTTAGTTAATATGTTATGATGTTTAATGTGTAAATGGGAATGGTTTAAGTTTTAATATATGTTTATTCACCCCCTCCCTCTCAACACTATAGTATGTTCAACAAATAGTTCATTTACTTGTCAACTAGTATTCTTCTTGTTGTACCTTTTCTACATTTTTTAGCATTTTGTTTGGTCTAATTAAAACTATCAGACTTTGACATTTAGGTAGTTAGAAGACCCTAAGCATTTTTGGTAGCTGACTTTGACTCTAGTCCACATGAGACACCAACATTCCACTAAGACGTCGGTTTGTTGTGCTATCACCCTTGGTCAATTCTTTCATCCTTTGGTTGAGAGCCTGTGTGCCTATCTCCCAAGACCTTTGAGGTATGTTCACTTAGTTTATGAAGTTTCTTTTTCATAAAACCAAAAAATAATGCTTAAACTCCCTCTTAATTGTCACTTGTCACTTGAGCTTTGGTCTTTGAGGTAATAGAGAGCTATGATATCCTTGTAGACTCTTCCCTATCCTAGAAACTTAGGAGTAGCGAATCCTCTCCATTACATTTTGGTGAACCCGATGTGAAATTTCTTCCTCCTTGCCTTTGTCTCTAAATTTTTCTTCTCTCATGTTAATACAAGTAGCTAATAGTGTTTTTTGATTCTCTTTATTAGCTTCACAAATCAATAAAATACCTCTAGACATGTAGTAAGAATAAGCTATCAAAACATAGATATGGGGTCTAGAAGGTTTAGTCCTCACCGAACCGGCCCAACTCTTGAAGAGTATTCTACAAGACTTCCATCTAGATATTCCCCACCTCACAATGAAGTTGTGACCCATACCCCTCCAAACTCTCCTTTAAACTCTTACACTGCCTTAGAGGAGAAAGCCACTCTCAAAGTTCCTATAGAGAAATTTCACTCTTTGGAATTAAGGCTCAAAGAGATTGCAAGATTCTTGATGAGAGAATATTCTTATACCAAATTCACTCCCCTTTTGGATGATCTAAAGAAGTTATAAATGAAAGAACGAAGGGGCTTAGAGTTGCTTTATGGCATAGTGAATATTGTGGAAAACCATGTCCCATATTACACCTCCATATTTGATAATACCCAAGATGTTCAATTAGAGATCACTGGCCAACAACTGAATATACTAATACCACCATCACTTTACACGAGGAGATCCCTATTATTAAGGTGAATCGAGTCCCTCTGTGTTTTCAATGTTTTACATCTAGAACTCATAATGTCTCTTCCTCTGGTGTTGGTGTTGGTGTTGGTGTTGGTGTTGGTGCTAGTTTTAGCATTGGTGCTAGTGCTAGTGTTGGTACTTCTACTAGCACTAGTTCTAGTACTATTTTTGGTGGTAGTGCAAGTGCCTTTGTTGGTGCTAATTCTGGTGCTAGTGCTTATGATGGTGTTGGTGCCTTTGTAGGTGGTTCTACTATTCACACTTCATTCATAGACCCTATCCTTAATTCTCTCCTATAGAACATGGGATGGATGCAATCTTAGTTGGAAAACTTAGCTAGCTCATATGCTCAATCGATGTTCCGACATTTTTGTTTTTGTGGTCCTTTATGTATTGATATTCTAAACACTCCCATCCTATAAGGGGTGGAAATTCAAAATTTTAAAAGTATAATGGTCGTGGGGACCTATAGACTCACGTCTCATCCTTTAATGCCATTTGTATAGGTTTATTTCACCATGATGCATTTCTAGAAAAAAATATTCACGCATTCTCTTAAAGATGCTACTTTGGAGTGGTATTGATCCTTGCTTGATAATTATATCTTCTCCTTTGATTAGCTTGTAAATCAGTTCCTCCATCAATTCCAAGCTAAGATCGGGTCAAAGGTCATATTTTCCAAGCTTGTCTAGTGTAAGAAGGTGCCTCGAGAGAAGGTGACTAATTTTATATCTTGTTATCAGTCCATTTTCTCTTAGATCTTCTATGGGTTGCTTGATTCTGATGTACAAAGAGTGTTCATTAGAAACTTGCGGCAGGGACTAAGAGATAAATTTCTTCTAATGAAGTATCAATCCCTTACACATTTTTGTGCTTCTCTATGAAAGTACCAATAAATGGTTGCATAGTATGAGGATTCATCCTCATACTCCCATCAAGATGACTGATCAACTATGTTAGTCTTTGCTGAGTCTAGAAAGAACAAAGTAGTGGAAAATATGGTATCTATTCTCAATGATAAAAAAATTGTAGGTCAAAAAAAAAAATTCACTAAATTACTTGAATCTTATAGCAATGTCCAACAAAATAAAATAAAATATGGAATAATAACTCTCCTAGAGATTAGACCATTATTTGAGTCATGTCCTTAGTGGTACAATACACAAAAATTCTATCAATATCATCGGGTTTCAAGTCATTATATCAAGAGATGTGTTCATCTTCATCAAGTGATACAAGACCACATCAATAATAGTACAATTTGGCTCAATGGTGAGAATAAAAATTCAAAATAATATGTAGAAAATCCTAATAGCCAACTATAGATCTACATAGATCCATTTCCATCTCATTCAGCTAACTTGGTCACTCCTCCTCCTCCTTCTTTTGATTCGACCCCATCTAAGTATGTGAATGTAGTTTCATTTACTCATATTCCTCCTTCATATCACATGAATGCTACTCCTAATACTACATCCACCTCATGCGATCTACCTTTGAACAAAGATATATCTTTATTATACATTCCCGCACATATCAATGATAACATTGTAACATGTATTATGGTTGTCCCTTTGAGTTGAGTGAATTTTATCATAGAAGAGACTCTTTTTATTAAAAATTTACATGAGGAGAAGTTTGAGGAATCACAAACTACACTTCACACACACAATGGGTTGTTTATTGCACCTATTGGCTTTATTTCTCTATCAGTCCTCATAGGAACTAAGGTCTTGGAAGACCCATTTGTAGTGATTCTTGAGTTTTACTTGTTTAGAGTGAGGCTAGTCATTCCATGGCTAGCCTCCATGAATGTAGTCACCTTGTTAGTCCAAAATGCCTAAATTTTACCCATGAGGGTATTGTGCATACTATCTAAGATAATGGGTATAAACCACTAGTAGCACATGGGGGCTTCTCCCTCGACCAATTTTGGTTCACCCCAATTGGACATCTACCTCCTAGAGGGGATCTCTTATATAGAGCTTATTTCAGGTATAAGACTAGGGATTCAATGCTTAAGGGTTATTTTCATTCATTTGGTCAGGCTATCTCTTTGAAGGAATAATTGCATGTGTAGCAGCACACTTCATCCTCTAATCCTCCAAAGGGGAAGGAAAATCAAGCTCTTTCCCTTGGATCTTTCCCCTCTTCTTCTAATCCTTCTACTTCCTCTTCTCAACCTTTAGTGGCATCTTCTATTCCTTCTACTATGCCTAGCATAGGAAAAATAAAGATGCCTAGGTTGTGAAGGGAAAAGCCCTAGGTTTTTGAGCTTCCAATTCTACCCATGGTACCCCGACCCTCCCTTTATAGCAAGGGGAAGCATTTCCATGGGGTGATCACTAAATTTTGGCCTCTAAGGCATATTGATTATTTTTTAAGAACCAAACTTAATCTTACCAGATGCTTATGAATTTTCCATAACTCAATTATAAAAAAAGGTAAGGATTGGCCAACAAATAGGTAGAGGCTTACTAGGATACTACCTCTACACTTCAGGCTCTATAAGACCCAAGAGGGTAATCCTGACAATGTTTAGATAATACTATTGTGCCATTTTATCATGAAAATTGTGATAAATAGATACATTCCTACCAACTACAAGTAAACATAATTCTTCAAGAATTTGGTTGATCCTTCAAAAAATTACTATCTAAAGCAAGGAGTGGGATGATTCTCATACAAATTTGTAACAATTTAGAATGGTTAAGTAATTATCAATATGAATTTTTTCTTCAACAGGTAAGATCGATTCATTTTATTTCAAAGATGACCAAATTAACAGAACAATGCTTTATCAATGGTTGACAGACTAAAATTTGCAACAAATTATAATACATCAACAACTAAACCTATCATTTAAAGACTTATGTTATATTTATTTGAAATAAACAACTCAAGATATCAAAAACAAAAACTACTTAGTAATCATTATACCCCATCACATATATCTATGATTTCATCACAATATTTAATTAGTTCTTTGAACTAAAGCAGGGGAAAAACCATACATTAAACCAAAGAGATTGAAGACAAATCAAAGATCATTGATCATTTTATTCATGATTTGTGCAACAAAATACATGGGAGAGAAAGTGATCCAGAATTTACAATTCTTATTGATATGCCATTGTTATAGTAAAAATATTATACCTATTACAAGCTAGAATTCACACCTAAGACTCAAAACTCTTCTATTCCTCTATTCTTGAATTTACAAAATTTCTCTTACATGAGCTCAAATCTTTAACCATCAAAAAGACCTATTTAATTGGCCTTGAATTCACATTTATAGAAAGATGGGAGCACAAACCTTCAAGCCAAATTATACCCAAAGTCACATTTTACATTTGACTTACATTTGCATTTCAATTTCAAGATTCCCCAAGCAGTTATATTTGCACCTTTGAAAGAGGGGGGAAAGCATATAAGACAAAATTTGCTTCTATTTGCTAAATAAGATTCACCTACCTTCCAAAAGGAATATTTCATTCGTTGTAACATCAAACTATCCTCTTCATGAGCCAAAAATATCCTCCACGTGCACGTCCAGTCAACAAAACTTCAAAGCAACGAAAGCAATTGAAAAGAAAGAAGAAGACCCATCCAAGTCAACACTTGTGTCATCAATCTTTATGTTGGAGAGAAAACAATATTTTGCAATACTTTAACAAAAGCCTAATTTGTACTAACTCCATGCTATGCATTGTTTTTATCCCATCTATTATTCACCATGTCTATAGGTTTAACAATCAAAATTGTACTCACCACTTCACAATTGCAACTCAATCTTCCAACACATCCAATTTCTTGTCCTTCCAAGCTTGGAATTGATCTTCTATGGGCTAGTCGAACTAAATGACCTCATCATCTTTCTTCCTTTAAGGTGAATATTTAGTAACAACCTGGTTTGCTTCTTTGTAAAACTCTTCTAGAACAACTCCTACATAAGCCAGCATATCCGCATTTTTCTTCAACATGCTCATATCATGTCCTTCACATATCAAAGCAGCTTGTGAAATTACTTCATTTTTTTCTTTCCTCCAATCCTGTAGGGTTTTAATGTTATCATCACCTTTTAATATGGAAGGAAGGAGACCATAACGTGTTTCATGAAAATTCTTGACTAATTCACTCATCTTTGCCTCCAAAGGCTCTATCTTCCCCCTAAATTCATAAATTCCATTCACAATTTGGATGGTAGGCTTAAGTTTTTTAGGCTTATTAGCATCATTCTTGGCTCCCACAAACATCATTCTCAACTCCTATAACCTAGGGATCCATGTTTCCATAAGTGGAATGACAATATCCTTATCATTATCAAAACTATTTACAACATTCTTCATGATAGAATAATTAACATGGATGCTAATTAATCTATTGTTCACTCCTCTATTCAGATGCTCCAAAACTATAGTGACAATTTTCATATTACTGACAAATATTTCCCTATTATGTTTGTCACATTTTTCTTTATACTCCTTTAGTTGTTCTAACAGTCTTCCTTGTTGAAACCCTTCTCTACTTGTGGTACCTCTGATGGGGTCGGCTCTTCAATTGAGATGGGAACACTTCCCATATTATATGTTACAATTTCCCATGAAGAACTTGTTGGAGGTGTTGAAACAATAGGTGTTGGTTCTTGTGAAAAAGTGGGAGAAGTAGCATCAGTTTCTCTTGGCACACCACATTGTAAGTTATGCATTTTTTGCCTCAACAATGCTAACTTAGTTTGTAATTTCATGGTGTTTTGATATTTTTTCCCATAATCGACCAATAAATCATTGTACTTCTTCCTAAATTGCTCCTTCTCAGCTGTAATAGATTCAACCATGGCCTTTATAAATTGAGAAACATTTACTGACATTGTTGTTGCCTCAATTATTGATGTATCAGATAGTATTTTTATTAACAAACCTCCCCTATAATTCGAGGCAAGCTATGCAATATTAGGCTTCTTTATGTTGGGGGATAAGGCCCATATGGCCAAGGTATCCCACTACTCACTAAATGTAGATCCTTGCAGTGCTATGGTAGCTTCTTGCTTAGAATTATAAAGAGATCTATCACATATTTTCATTATATCAAATGCAATCATAGAGTCTAAGTCCTATTCTGGTAATAACAAGATGGCACTCTTCATTAATATCTCTCTACCCTTAGATGTAGTCATTCCTTGGAACTTGTCTTTCATTTCCTTTATTACCTATGCTTGAATGGTTGCATCAGGTAACTCTTGATGAAGGATTCTTTGCTCTACAACTTTATTGGCATATTCATCCTTCTTAGCTCTATATGAAAACTCCATGAAATCTTTGGACTTTATAAAAGAATCATCATCAAGGAATTTTGTGCATGCTTCAATCCTAAAATCATCGGTGTTGTTTATTCTAGGAAGGTCAACTTTGGTCAGCCTTAAACCCAACTATTTTGGCACCATTTCTCCTGGTGGAGAGGGAATTCCCTATTGCATCTCTTCCTTTGATACCAATATTTATTCATCATAATCCACCAAGCCACTAGATTCAACCCTTTGTTTCTTTAGAGGTAGTTGTCCAAGTGGTGATGCTTGTCTTGGTGGTGAATTAATGTCAACAATTTCAGGTCCCATTGAACTAGGGGAGATGGTGGTGGAATCTATGACATTGGTGAAGGGGCACTTTCCTTCTCTTGTTGAGAAGAGGCAACAGTTGTATCCTTTCCCTTTGCTCTAATCTTCCTCCTTGTGAAAACAATCATTTTTTGTTCCTTGGGAGGTTGGTAGGATAGCCTTTCCTCCATAATAGGTATTTCTCCTCCACCTTGTTCTTCTTCAATGCGAGCTTTCCCTTTATCCTAAATTATTCTCTCACCCTTTAGATGACCAACCATTATCACAAAAATTTGAAACATATATTCCATTATTTGCATCTCATTGGGAATTTCAATGAGAACGGTGAATTGTGGATCCTTCTCCCTTATTCTCTACAATTTATCAAAATAAATCCACTCTTTTTTTCTATCTTCCTGCTTTAAAAGATAAAAAAAATTCTTGATCACATCCTCAGAGAAATGGAAGTTATGGAAAAATTTGGAACTCCCATTTCTTATCTTTAACCATTCAATAAAACCCTCAGGATCATGGGTTCTAACTCCTGCTCTCCTCATGCTCAAAGGCTTGAGTATGTCAATTATTTTGTTCCATCATACTTTTATCATCAAAAAATCATGTATATGAAGGAAATAAATTTCCCTTTCCCCAATCTTTCAAATGCTTATTTTCAACATCTCCAAGATTCCAAAGCACCTCAAGAAATCCAATCCCTCCTGACACAATTTTAGGCAACAAGTGGGGCGAGACGACTATGCCATATATTCTCAAAATTATATAGGTGGGGTAAGGAATAATGTCTCCCTAGTTGTGATCAACAACTAATTTAGGTCTCTTATCCTTGGTCCTCAAGAAGTCATGCAAAGTATTGGAAATCCTTAACTTGGAGGCAAATAGATTCTCAAAGACCACATAATCAAATTTTCTATAATCCTTGTCTAGGACGGTAGTCCAACATTGAATAGGAAATTCCAAGTCACCCTCCACTCTTTCTAGTGTCATATATTTTCCAAAATAAGTTGCACCCTTGAACAAAAGAATATGCATAAATAATGAGTATCAACTGAATTTGACTCCAACCTCTCCTTTCTTCAACCTCACCAAATCTTCATGAATTCTTTCTACAAGGTACCCTCCATAATCATTGTTGGAAGTGCATTCACTCTAAGAGGGGGAGGGTGAATCAGAGTGGAATAATTTTAACTTTGACCTTTGAAAGCATAATGAAACTTTTACTAATTTTAACCCAATGTGATAGATTTATTTAAGCAAGTGGACATTAACACTTTAGATAAGATTGAAATGAAACTTGACTAACATTTACAACCCATATTAAAAGCATCATATGATATTGTTCAATTAAATCTTTATGAAAAATCATGTTGTGCTTTATGAACAAAACTATAATACTTCATAAAATGCAGCTTTTACTTGCTTTTGAAAAACTTTTGAGCATTCATATAATGAATACATAATGCAGATACAAATTCACTTTATGAAAGACTTTTTGCATCAGATTTACACAATCTAAATTTGCATGATAGGCTTGAACAATTGATGTTAAACCTTTAAACAACCTTAAAGTATCAGAGCATTGACTAACTGAATGAGAAAAATAACATAAATGACTAAAAGAAATATTATGCAAGATAGACACAAATCAAACAAATGAGAGACACAAAAATTGCCAAGTGGAAAACCCTCATAGGGAAGAAAAACCGCTTAATTTCAAAACCATTGCTTACAATGCCTTAAAGGATAATTTCTGAGCACCAACCCCTTTTTTTTCCAGGAAGATATACAATGATACAGAGGATCTCTCTGTTTCTCTCTTATCTATCAAGTGCCTCTTGATAGATAATATATAAAATCCTCAAAGTTCCACCTTCAAAATTTCAGCCATTGTCAAGCCTTAAGACAACTTGATAATTAATTCATATTTCTTATTTTCAATCTTCGAACACAACATTTCTTCAATACAATAGTTGTAGTTGTTCAATGTTCTTCACTGCCATGTTTTTGTTCTCACACAAAAACAGTTAACTCTTTCTCTCAATTTTTCCAGAAGACTAAAAGCCCTAATCTCTCTATTTTTCTTACACAAATTTCATCATTACATCTCAAGGAAATTATAGCAGTAACTTATTTTTTTCATATTTCAAAATAACATAGGTTATATTCAAAGTACCCACTTTCTGTCGAATCCAGGTATTGCTGTGTTTTTGAGAAAAAATTTAGCATGGAGGTTTTCTTCTGACAAGAACAGTCAAGGAATATGAAATTTTAGAAAGGAGACTAAACCCTGTCCACACAAGGAGCCTACAGAGGCAATGCTAACCAAACCACCATTAAAAACAAAAAATATTCCATGAACAATAGGCTTGAAAAACAACCACAATAGCAATGTAATTGAAACCACAAGGTAGTATAACCAAAACAATTATCACTGAATCCAGGTGAACGACTAAAAAGATTTGTAGACTTCATGATTACCCACAAACCAAAAACAACATCCCTTAATGCAGGAGCAAAACTAATATGGTAAACTATTATTATATGCATTTTAGATTATGTGAAATCAACATGCATTAATTCTGACCATGAACATAATAAACCCATTTTACCATCTTCCAGATAGAATTAAACACATGTCTTCTATAATAAGAGCTACTAGAAGTAACGATTCTCCAAAGCAATTGAAAAAATGAATATCTGAGAGGAATGATGGAGAGACTATCATGAATATATTTACCAGACCTACAGTGAGAAAAATGTCCAATACTCCTTCCACTTTCGAGCGTTCACCCAATGAAAAGAAGTTGACACAACCATCGACCAGGGTAAGGATCTTTTAGTTACCCCCATTCATTGTCCAAGTGTTTCAAAAGGTCAACAATCATAGTGAAATGACTAAGAATATTTCTATGGTGGTGGCCAAGTTAGGGTTCCAATGTTGAGCTTCTCTTTTGCTATCTGTCCTTGATGACAATATTTGTTTCAATTTGGCATCTTGGTGGTTGATTACTCACTTGAACTGTTTCCATTATGTCATTGGCATACTTACTTCATATTATGATATTATGTTTGGTGGCACTGATCTCTTGACTCCATGTGCAAATCATAAGGAATCTTGGTTACAAGTTGATGTTCCCATGTTCAGGTAATGCTTTCATTTATCTTGGTTCTTGGGTTTTTCAATTTCAGTTGGTTCATAGTCTTAAGAAAACCCTATCGGGTTTCCTTAAATAATTGTTAATGGAATGGGCATATGATATAATAATTATGGCATCGGTATATGAAACATGTGATAGTGGCTTGGGCATACAGTATATTGAATTTAGCTTGAAAATTATCCTTTATTATATTTCATAAGGCATTGGGTATATATGGCATTATATGGTGGAAATCAAATTTGAATAATGTCAAACATTTGATAATTACTTGTGCATATGTTATCAGGTCTTTTGGTTAACAAATTACTAGGCCTTAAGGTCGACAACAAGTATAAGGTTATGTTGATTTAAAATGTCACCATGGAAGTGACATGGCCTTAATTACTTGGAAACAAATAAGACTAAGGTAATCGACATTTGGTTTGTAAAGTGGTCATGTCAAATAATACAAGGCATTATTTGGTCGACATTTCACTTGGTCAATAATTGATCAATGGTAATGATGTTGGTCGACATGCAAGGCATTGAACAGTTCATGGATTTCAAAATGAATTATGAGTTTTGAATTATTAATTCAATCCTTTCAGACTTCAAACTTTATCAAAATTGGTAAAGGTCATTGGCTGTTTTTCTTTGGAAAGATTAGGGCAATCATATTGTTTCACTGTTCATGGGTTTCAAACCCTATCTTGGCCGCCTCCATGGAGATCTCTTCTCAGCCGTTTCACTGTGTTTATTGGCTTTCTGACTTTCTTGGATAGCGAATGGGGGAATATGAAAGACTATTACCATGGTCGATACTCATGTCAGTCTCTTGTCACTGGGTAAGAGCTCAAAATTGGAAGAAGCTCGTGTTTCTTTGTTTCTCTGCCAGTTTGGTAAACTACTCCATGACAAACTCTCTTTCGTTCTTCTCAGGTATTCATCTTTTTAACTGTTGTGAAGAACTGTTACTTCTACTGGCTCAAACTATTGAAGACATGTGTTTGCTTCTCTCAGGAAAATGGTAAACTAGGGTTATTTGTTTGTGATAATAAATGATGCATGTCAATTTCACATACTCTGAAATGCATATCAAATTAGTTTACCATATTAATTTCTGCTCCTAAATTAAGGGATGGTATTTTTGGTTCGTGGGTAATCATGAAGTTTGCAAATATTTTTAGTTTCTCACCTGGATTCGTTGATAATTGTTCTTGGGTGCATTATTATGTGGTTTTGGTTACAGTGCATTGTGGTTTCAATTACATTATTATTGCAACAGTTTTAGAGGCTATTGTTCATGGAATATATACATGCTTCAATGTTGTTTGGGTAAGTACTGCCTGTGTAGGCTGCTTGTGTGGACAGGGTTCAGTCTCCTTTCTAAATTTTCATATTCCTTGACTATTCTTGTCAGAAGAAAACCTACATGCTGATCTTTCTCTCAGGAACAGAGGAACATCTGGAAAGGTTGTTCGATAGAAAGTGGGTATTCTGATAATCACCTCTGGTTTGTTTTTGAAATGAAATACGAGCTACTGTTGTAATTTTCCTTGAAATGTAATGATGAAATCTCTATAAGATGGAAAACAGAGAGATTAGGGCTTCCAGTTTCTATTTGGAAAATTAGTGAGAGATAAAGGTTCTTAGTTTTCTTGAAAAAACAACAAGAGTGTTAAATTTTTTCTAGGAACCATGAGAAATGTATAAAAAAGAAAGTGAAAAACCAGTGTGAGGATACCATTGTCATTGTATTGAAGAAATGTTGAGCATTGAGATTGAAAATCAAATTTTTTGAGTTAATTATCAAGTTGTCTTAAGGCCTGACAATGGTTATAATTATAAAGGGTCATGCTTGAACCTTGAGGATTGTAAACATTGTTTTTCAAGAGGCACTTGAGAGAAACTAGAGAAACAGAGAGATCCTCTGTATCATTGTATGTCTTACTAAAGAAAAAAAAAAAGGGGTTGGTGCTCCTTGAAATTTGTGTTTCTAAAAGAGGGGTTGGTGCTCCTTGAGTTGGTGCTCAGAAATTAGCCTATGAGGCATTATCAAAAGTGATTATTAAAATGAAATCCTAAAAGGTAGTAGTTTAGGAGTGGTTTTTCTATCCCATGAGGGTTTTCCACTCGAAATATCTTGTGTCTATTTGCTTATCTATGTTTCATCTGATTCATTGCATGAATTATTTAATATGCTATGTTTCACTATTATAATTCTCATTTTAGTTTATGTGATTGCATTCAATACATGAATGATTTTATCATTGATAAATGAGAGCATACATCTGGTTTATTTTAGTTTTATTAAAATTTGTGAAAATTGTTAATAACACTAATTCACCACCCCCCCCTCTCAGTGTCTTTTTCACTCCAACATCCAAACCCTCGAGCATGAGAAACAAAAAAATGATTGCCCTAAACCTTCCAAAAACAAAACAGTCAATGACTTTCCTTGTTTTGATAAAATCTGAAGTCCAAAAGGACTGAATTAAAAAGTAGAAATCCATAATGCAATTTGAATTTCGTGGACAGACCAATGCAATGCATGCCGACCATCTCATTACCTTCGAATGCATGCACACCATAGATCATCATTACCATTGTTGAATTATTAATCAAGTGAAATTCTGACACAATTATGCCTTAAATAATTTGTCATGACCACTTTAAAAACAAATGCCGATTACCTAAGCCAACCTTGTTACCAATGAATTAAAAGCCATGTTGCTTTCATAGTGGATTTTAAATAAACAATACACTCATACTTGTTGCCGACCTTAAGGCCTAGTGAACTATCAAAATTTAGACCCAATATCATATATGACCTTTATTTTCCATGACATAAAGCCCGATATCCAATGCCTTTTGAAATGTAATAAAGTCTATTCCCATGCCAATATCAATGAACCATATACCCATGCCAAAAACAGTAAACCATGTCAACTATAAACAACCCAATCACAAAAGAACTATAGTTGGCTTGAGTGCACTTTTAAAATGTGCTATGCAATAATGCCGACCAAGGCACTTACCAAAGATTTATATCACTTATAAACCATGCAAACCTCTTAATCACCTTTTGATGTTGATTTCATCCACTTACTTTGATGCCCATTTTCAAATATCCAATGACATAATTATAGTAGCAAGCATATATGCCAAGAGATATACATATGTGCATAAACAAGACATAATAAAATGTGATAACCAAACCACAAAATGTGAAGCCCTTTAGCACCTTAAAAATGAATGTTTTGACATCTGAAGTACTAATTGTTTTGGAAAATTAAGCCTACAATTGTTCAACATGATCGATAACCTATGTGCAATGATTATTCTGAATACCCTTACAAGAAAATACACCAACTGTACCAATGTCAAATGAATACCAAATATCAAATGTGCCAATCAAATGCCATAATAAGACCAAACTGTGAAATGCCAAGGCACCAACCTAGGGCGTTTTTGACATCAAGGACAAATGCCACAGAAGAAGCCAACAAAATCCCCCTTTGTACTTGATGGCAAAAAAAAATCTGAGCCATCTGAACCACCATTTTTTCCCCCTTTTTGTCACAAGGACAAAGGAAGAAACCTTTGAAATTCCATGAAATACAACAACCAACCAATACCCAATTACAAATAGAGCAAGAATGCAACAAAAATGTAGACCCAATACCATAAGCCAAGTGAATCAAAAACAATTTATTATGCTTGGTGAAGGTAAGAATATGTGTCATGATGATCACCAAAACAATGAATAGAAAACAATGAACCAATACTTTCAAGCACCTCTGTTTTGATGCGGATGTAGATGAATCCTCTTTTTAAGAACCAATACCATGGTCACCTATTATACCAAGCCGAACCTGAAACAAATACATGACCATGCAAAACTGTGACCTATAACATATATTGAATTCATGATCCTGAACAACCTGTAGAATAGTTCTCATTGTTAGTCCAACAAAAAACATAAGCATCTGCGAAGGAGAAATATGAATAGGAAGCATGAATATCCTAAGAAATAGGTTATGTAAATTTCTACACCATGAATGCCAATGGATATCATCTTAATGTCATGAATATAAACAAATGTATTAATTTCGGGTTTGACCTCAAGAGAAGACCAAAATGACTGAAAAACCAACAACATCATAAGGCTGCAAATTTGAACATCATTGTACTTCCACTATCCAAGCAACCTGTCAAAGATTCATAACCAAAACTGCACACCAAGGCTAATTGTTCGTGTGTAACAATATTAGAGAACAAAGCACTGTTAATCAATATTGATGTTTCATCTTTAGATGTTGATTATGATGTCAAGCCAATTTGAAACATATGAACCAGATGAAGACTCCAAATATATCAATCACTGAGAAAATGTGAAAGAACCATGAAGATATGAAATGACAAAACCATATGAACATGTCATGGTGATCTTTGCCAACAAAGATTGAAGATTAGTTACTTGAACATACCACCTATTGGTCATATTAAACTTCATCCTCCATTGTTGACTATAAACACACTATTACCAGTATGAATAACCATGCACAAATGCATATCCTACTATATTTAACAAATGGAAAACATTAGTACCAACATATAAAAACTAAGTGCTTTCCATGAAACATGTGAACCAAGAACCAACTATTCACAGTATGTGCCACCCAGATTATGTAAATGTGTCATCAAGGTCAGTATTGTTACCAAAGACAAACAACCACGATAAACATCTGAAATCCAAACAACCAATGAAACCAACTACAAATACAATTAGAGCAACAAAAAATGATAAGCAAGCTATAAGAGAGCAACCATAGAACCAAGCTCCCCCTACAAAGAAGCTTCACAAAAAAATCCTTTCTGATCCATAAGACAACATTTCTTTTCTCAAGCTTATTGAAAATGTGCATATTCTTCAATCAGTGAATCTTTATCATTGATTCAATAACTTACTTGTTATTTACAAGAACATCTTCCACCACAATAACATAAATCAACCAAAATTGTAGCATACAATCCACTACATAAGTCTCAAGTCACCAAACTATCTGCATCACGTAATAATCAACTGTCAAAAGAAAATATTGATCATTAGATGCATATTGAAATCTTCATCATCCAAGAATACCCAAACTTCTATCAATTTTGTTTTCCTGTTCTCAAGTACACATATACTATACCAACATAATCAATGTCAAAAATGCTACACTAGCAACCACAACCCCAGAAAACTGATTTTATAGAAAATACTTAGTATGTTGTTCATGTTTTCCAAACATAACACTGCAAAATTCGACATTTACCATTAATGTTTTCAACTAACTTCTTCTATCATTATTTAAATTAAGACCTCAAACAACTCACTATCTTAACATCCTCTATTGCTGAAACATCATTCATATAAATCAAGGCACTGTATTGTATCAAGTTGATTTTAGATATGGTTTCAATGTATCGAACAATGATGAGACAATATAACAAGATTTGATAACAAAGGAAAAACGAGCACTGCTTCATTGTTCAAGAATCTTAACCTCATGTATCTCTTGAGTAACACAAACCATCACCGATTATGATAAGTGCAAAAAAATATTGATCCTTCTGGCCCAAAAAATACATTTCAACAAAGTAAGGTTAATAACAATTTGTTCACAAATGGTGGAAAGCATAATTGTGTCACAAGTATCTTTTACTATGGACACTCCCAAAGAAACAAAAAACATCAATTGTTGCAAAACCAATAGTCATATGAGAAATCATATTCTAACATAATGATGATATAAATGAACCATAGCATTAAGATAGTTATCATCAATTCATTGTCACTGTTATTCCCAACATACACAATAAAATAAATTTGTGTCTTGCATTTTGATGATAAATAGGTTATGAAACAACAACATTTAACTACCTTTTATTTGATATCAAAGGGGTTTATTCAAAATTAATTAATCATCTCCCCTTTTCTTCATACTTCCTTTCAAATGCTTAGAAATGATTCTTGTGGAGCATGCAAAAGATTTAGTTCTTCCTTTTTATTTTCTTGCTTTCTTCTCCATACTTGTATAGGCTTTGTCTTCTCCTTACTCACGGTATTATTTTCCTATTGTTTGAACATGTAGTCCCTAGATGGCTTTAACAAAATTTTCTTACACCATTGTGCTTTGTGTCCAAACCCATTACACCTATAACATATAATAGTGTTGTCTAAACCAAAGAGAGAACAATTTCGTCTAGGCTTGTTGTATGAACCTCTCTTGAAATTTTTACATGATTATGAGTTTTATTCATCCAAAATTTCTTGCTCTATGTCCATAAGAATTACAACAATAACAATAGCCATGAAATTGAGAGTGGTTATACCTGATAAATGAAGATTTTGATGGTCTTTTTGTCCTAACCCATTTTTCTTCTATCTGAGAAGCAACAATATGGTGACCGAGATCAACCTACAATCTTGGTGTTTTCTTGGCTATAAATGACTTTCCATCCGTAGTATAAAAAAATATTTCATGTTTAGATTCTTCTTTAGAGCCTTGTCCAACCTCATATCCCACTCCTGTAGGATCTTTAAATCAGTTTTGTCTCCCAATCATCTCATTCAATAAATTAGTACTGCAATCAAGCTTCTGATTTTTATCCAATTGAACCTTAATACTTTCAAGCTCTTTTCTTAATGCAACTACTTCTCCTTCAAGTTTTAGACATTCAATATTTTTAACTTCCAAATCATACCTTACAACAACTAGTATCCTTTTACATTCTTCAATTTCAATTTTCTGACTGATAATCAAATCATCTTTAAGAGTTAGTTCTTTTAACAAGGAATCATTATCTGAACATTTCTTTAATGAGGAAAACTCATTTTCCAGTTTATTACATACTTCATTCTTTTCTTTTAACTTGGCTTCTAATCCCTCTCCAGTCTTTTTCTTATCAACCATTTGGGCTTTCAGAAATTCAATAATCCTTTTATCATCAGTATGATTTTGTATTACAACTTTATTGACACTGACACTTTCCTGTAAGCGTACCTTAAGATCCTGATTTTATTTTCTAATACTCTTAAGCTCATCTAAGGAAACAAGCAGTTCTACCTCCAAATCAACCTCAAACTCATCACCTTCACAATCATTTTTTCCAAATTCTTGTTCAAAGTCACTTACTAAGTGATCTTCTTCACCAACTACAAGATCACTTTTAGTATTAACTGGCAGGGGTAATTCTTGAGACAAAACTTTACTAGACTTGCTAGGGGTTGATTTATCAAATGTTTGCTTGACACTAGTAGCTTTCTTTTGACCTTTGTTCCTTTTGCACTTAGCCATGATGAATACTCCACGACACTCCAAAAATATACTTCCAAGACCAGAATCAATCCTAGGTATGAAACCTAATGCAAGACCCTACACTCTAATACCACTTGTTGGAAGTGGATTCACTCTGAGAGGGTGGGGGGGGGGGGTGAATCAGAGTGGAATAATTTGAACTTTTAACTTTGAAAGAATAATGAAATTTTTACTAATTTTAACCCAATGTGACAAATTTATTTAAGCAAGTGGAAATTAACACTTTAGATCAGATTGACATGAAACTTGACTAACATCTACAACCCATATTAAAAGCATCATATGATATTGTTCAATTAAAGCTTTATCAACAATCTTGTTGTGCTTTATGAACAAAACTATAATACTTCATAAAATGCAACTTTGAATTGCTTTTGAAAAACTTTTGAGCATTCATATAATGAATACAAAATGCAGATGTAAATTCACTTTATGAAAGACTTTTTGCATCAGATTTACACAATCTAAATTTGCATGATAGGCTTGAACAATTGGCATTAAACCTTTAAATAACCTTAAAGTATCAGAGCATTGACTAAATGAATGAGCACAATAACATAAATGACTGAAAGAAATATTATGCAAGATAGAAATAAATCACACAAATGAGAGACACATAAATTGTCGAGTGGAAAACCCTCCTGGGGAAGAAAAACCACTCCTAAACTGCCTTACCGGCTTAATTTCAAAACCACTGCTTACAATTCCTTAAAGGCTAATATATGAGCACCAAATCAAGGAGCACCAACCCCTTTTCTGTTTTTAGTAAGATATACAATGATACAGAGGATCACTCTGTTTCTCTCTTATCTATGAAGTGCCTCTTGATAGACAATATCTAAAATCCTCAAAGTTCCAAAATGAACCTTCAAAATTTCAACCATTGTCAAGCCTTAAGATAGCTTGATAATTAATTCATATTTCTTATTTTCAATCTTAGAACACAACATTTCTTCAATACATTAGCTGTAGTTTTTCACTATTCTTCACTGTCATGTTTTTGTTCTCATACAAAAATAGTTAACTCTTTCTCTCAATTTTTCTAGAAGACTAAAAGCCCTAATCTCTCTATTTTTATTCTTACACAAATTTCATCATTACATCTCAAGGAAATTAAAGAATTAACTTCTTTTTTTCATATTTCAAAACAACAGAGGTTATATTCAAAGTACCCACTTTCTGTCGAATAACATTGCCAGGTATTGTTGTGTTTTTGAGAAAATGTTCAACATGGAGTTTTTCTTCTGAGAAGAACAGTCAAGGAATATGTAATTTTAGAAAGGTGACTGAACCCTGTCCACACAAGGAGCCTGCACAGGCAATGCTAACCAAACCACCATTAAAAACAAAAAATATTCCATGAACAATAGCATCAAAAAATAGCTGCAACAATAATGTAATTGAAACCACAAAGTAGTGTAACCAAAACAATTATCACCGAATCTAGGTGAACGACTGAAAAGATTTATAGACTTCATGATTACCACAAACCAAAAAAAACATCCCTTAATGCAGGAGCATAATTAATATAGTAAACTATTATTATATGCATTTCAGATTATGTGAAATTGACATGCATTAATTCTGACCATGAATAGAATAAACCCATTTTACCATCTTCCAGATAGAAGTAAACACATGTCTTCTATCATAAGAGCTAATAGAAGTAACGATTCTCCAAAATAGTTGAAAAAATGAATACCCAAGAGGAATGATGGAGAGACTGTCATGAATATCTTTACCAAACCTGCAATGAGAAAAAACGTCCAATACTCCCACTTTCGAGCCTTCACCCAATGACAAGAAGCTGACACAACCATCGACCAGGTTAAGGATATTTCAGTTACCCCCATTTGCTGTCCAAGTATTTCAGAAGGTTGACAAACATAGTGAAATGACTGAGAATATTTCTATGGTGGCGGTTGGGTTAGGGTTCCAAACCCTTGAGCATGAGAAACAAAAAAATGATTGCCCTAAACTTTCCAAAAACAAAACAACCGATGACTTTCCTTGTTTTGATAAAATTTGAAGTCCAAAAGGACTGAATTAATAAATAGAAATCCATAATGCAATTTGAATTCCACGGATAGACCAATGTAATGCATTCCAACCATCTCATTATCTTTGAATGCATGCACACCGTAGATCATCATTACCATTGTTCAATTATTAATCAAGTGAAATGTCGACATAATTATGCCTTAAATAATTTGTCATGACTACTTTAAAAACAAATGTCGATTACCTAAGCCAACCTTGTTACCAATGAATTCAAATCCATGTCACTTTCATAGTGGCTTTTACATAAACAATACACTCATACCTTTTGTCGGCCTTAAGGCCTAGTGAATTATCAAACTTTAGACCCGATGTCATATATGACCTTTATTTTCCATGACATAAAGCCCAATATCCAATGACTTTTGAAATGTAATAAAGTCTAATCCCATGCCAATATCAGTGTACCATATACCCATGCCAAAAATAGTGAACCATGTCAACTATAAACAACCCGATCACAAAAGAACTATAGTTGGCTTGAGTGCACTTTTAAAATGTGCTATGCAATAATGCCGACCAAGGCACTTACCAAAGATTTATATTGCTTATAAACCATGCAAACCTCTTAATTACCTTTTGATGCCGATTTCATCCACATAATTTGATGTCCATTTTCAAATATCTGATGACCCAATTATAGTAGCAAGCATATATTCCAAGAGATATACATGTGTATAAACAAGACACAATAAAATGTGGTAACCAAAACCACAAAACGTGAAGCCCTTTAGCACTTGAAAAATGAATGTTTTGACATCTGAAGTATTGATTGTTTTAGAAAAATGAGCCTATAATTGTTCAACATGATCGATAACCTATGTGCAATGATCATTCTGAATACCCTTATAAGAAACTATGCCAACTATGCCAATGTCAAATGAATACCAAATATCAAATGTGCCAATCAAATTCCATAATAAGACCAAACTATGAAATGCCAAGGCACCAACCTAGGGCATTTTTGGCATCAAGGAAAAATACCATAGAAGAAGCGAACAATCATATATTGTTTAGTGTTGGGGGTGCTAAATATGTGCAGCCATGTACATCCAGGTGATGGGCATACCAATGACTAGGTGATAACCAATGATTTTTCAAATGGAATAGAAATTCTTTTGAAAATAGGACACACAATAGCTAATTGAATAGGTTTCCTTGTCCAATGGGCCTAATGTAATCCTTCATCCATAAATAGATGCAAGATATTTGGGAAATATGTGAGCTCTGAATGATTGTCTAACCTTCTCATATTCTGCCCTAAGATCTTTCCGATCAATTGGAACCATGTCCTCACTCCATTACATGACTTTGAAAATCTCTGCAATCTCCTCCCTTGTGACCTTTACCATATCAACTCCATCGAAATATCTTACAGTCCTTGTGACTATAATATAATTGGTGGCCACTACTTTCAATAAGTCAATTTCCATATAGACATTTGGCACAACTAACTTTTTCAAATCTAAATTCCATGGGTTGCCCACTAGAATACCACAAATTATCCTCCCAAACCAGCCACTAAACAATTCCCATCTAGTGAAAGGTAATGTAGCATCCCTAATTGCACTTTATTTGTCAATTAAACCCTCTACAACTTGTGCACCATGGAAAAGTAGCTAACCCTTGGGTTTTTCATTAGTAGAGGGTGGTAACTGATCAGTTAGGTCTTGAACCAAATGTCTGACAAGAACTTTCAAGCTAGGGGCTTCTCCTTTAGATGAGGATGATTTTAATTTTAGGGCCATGGCTCTAGGGTTTATGTAGGCTAGGGTTTTGGTTTCACAAAAATAAAACTTATAGCTTGATCAAGGGTTCGACACAAACAATAGCGAGACAAGACCATCTAATTGCTTGAAATGAATGTCAAACCTTAAAAGAAATGCATAAACTAGAAAACACTAATGATAAAAAGATGGAGAGAGCACAATTGGGAAAAATTCTAAAAAAATTCAAAGGTAGGACAACAATTTAACTTACTAGTTTAGCACAATCCAAAAACCCTAACTTTGGCATCAAACAGGCTTGAAAACCGTAGCACGAGCTTCTTGAATGCGCTAAATTCTTTCTACAGTCTTCAATTACACTTTAAAACAAGTTTTATGGATTTAAAGCTCTTAATTAGGTATCTTTGCATCTTTTCCACCATTATAGTTCACTTGCACAAACTAGAACAACTCTCTCTAACCTCACACCCAATTTTGAATGCAAACTATTGATTGTACAGTGAGATGGATTGATGAATGATCAATATTCAATCAATATAGTTTGAAAAAGATAATTGTAGCCCTCTATTGTTATCGACCAATCAGAAACAAGCCATGTGGACCCAATATCCAAGTCATTCACGGGCTCCACCATCTTTACCGCCATTGGAAAATACACGTGTCAGCTTCCCCACTCCCCCATTGGTCTTAACCCATGTGCAACTTTCAGCAATGTGGAGGCAAGGAAGGGCTCAGATTAGATCTCAAGCCTTTAACATGTGTGTGAATTACCATAAGACCACCTGCCCATGCTCATAACTCTTAGACACAACCAATAACCAAGATTAAAATATGTTTCTTGTATTTAAAATATGTATAGAGAAATCCCTTTAGTAGGGCCTATTTTATCATTCATACCCTTACGAAAAAATATTTCATTAATATTCCACCCCTTTATAATGCTCCTTATGTCATTCAAAAGACTCCACGTGGTGCCCTCTCACTATCACGTGATTGTATTTTAATGCAAGATAAAATCAGACGGGGAATTGGGGAATGACCTAGATGTAGTCGCATCATTCAATCTCCACTATTGATCTCACTAAAGTGAATTCACTACTACCTTTGAAGACTCAGGGCCCACTAATTGACATGATATGCGGTACCTATCTGATAGCCCGCATGATTATTTTAATAGAAAATGAAACAAGGCAGGGCATAGGGACCCGTTAGGATTTGATGCTCCAGATCTGACATCTATTTCAAAACTTGGAAATCAGAATGTTCTAGTTGTTAGTAACTTAAAAGTGGCTCGATTAGGCACACAAAGGATATGGACATAAAGACTTAAGTTCAATACATTAGGCAATTGATGAAAATATTCAAGTTTGAACCTAGGACCCAGGATAATATTTCAAGGATTATGAACCCACATAACATAAGAATATTTCTAATAAAGTGACGAGTAACAATCGAGACTACTAGGACAGAGGAGTCGGTAGAAAAATATATGCAAAGGTATAATAAATGACTTAAATGAATGGATATCATTGATAAAAGGTCGACATCAAAATAGAATTATTGCAAAGGATTTAAAAATTAGGATTTTTTGAGGGTTTAAGGCACAAAAACCCTATACCATGACAACAAGCGAAACCCTAAACCTAAGGACATGGAATAACCAGATTTTATGCAAAATTTATAAGTGGAACACAAAGAATTTTTGGGGTTCCACAAAGGCCTCCACCTATTCCTCCACTTGTCTCCAATGTAGTGGAAGGAAAGGGGCCTGCTACCAAGATGATTGTCTCTCCTTCTATTTTTGTGCCTCCTCCTCCCACTCCTCCTCAGGAGTCCACCCTTCCACTGGCAATGGTTGTGGAGGTTGCTCCTTTGGTAGAGAAAGATCCCAAACCTCTTCTTAGTTTTAATCCTATAGTTCCCATAGCCACCATAATCGACTTGTGTGAGAGCATAAGCACAAGCGAAAGGCCTTGGCTAAGGAGCATGCTACCTTACATAAGATTGAAGAGGAGCCTTTTGCTTCTATTGTTACTATCACTGCTTCTTGTTTTTCCTTATTTCCCATCACAATCATCCTTCTCATAGCTTCATTAGAGGATCCCAACAAACCTCACTCTAAAAGGGTGCAAGTATTCATCACGCCCTTTGCAGAGCTGCCTCTTCTCACTTCTCTTCCTGATATTCCTCCTTTTTCACTACGCGTAGACATGCCTTTCACAAAGATGGTGCCCTTAGTGTCTTCATATCCTTCTCCCTCTTCCACTTTAGTTGTGAGTATCCCACATCCTCCATTGAAGTGCAAGTCAGAGAGAAACCTCACTTTAGGTGATCGTTAATTTTTTTTTGTCTTTTCCTCTTGAGTCTTGTTTTGCTTTGTCCTACATCATCCTTCTAATAGAGGGAGTACCTGTGTCCATGGAGTTTTTCACTGCCCCTCTTCCTATGGATGGAACTAAGTATCAAGTGTATTATCCTCCTCCCATCCAATTGCCACATGTCACTCCTAAGAAGTGCATTTTCAACTCATTAGAGGACATATCAACTTTTCCTCGATCTTTGCTAGATTGATGACTCTCGTCTTGCAATATTTCAATCATAGAGACCTTGAGGTGCCTTCTTCCTTAGATCTTTCTATAGGAAAGTCAGTCGGTACTACTCTAGCTATCCCTCCCCTAAAGGCTTGTCTTCCCTCCCCATATGATGATATATATGGGAGCAAGATGACCTGCTGCTAGAGTTGGACTATAAGGCATCTTCTTCTACATCTTTACATTAGCTTTGTGTGTTTTTTTGTGTTCCAATATGCTATGCATATCATAAAATTTAACCCTTATGCAATTTCACATTACATTAACCTTCACTTTAGCTTAATGAGATGATAATGAGAAACCCATCTTTCTAGCCTTCATTTTCATCCTTTCCTTATCATTTTTTGTCAATGGGGGATTTTTTGGGGGATCATTCTACATTGTGTGGATGTTCATGCATTTCAAAAAAATCCTAACAAGATTCTTGATCAAACAGTAGTTACACTTTCACATTCTTGGGAAATGTAATGCATTTGCAGTCGTAGGAGCACTTGAGAATGACTCTTTAGCATGAAATTTGACCATATTATTCCCTCTCATTCTCATTCTATTCCATTCTTGCAATTCAATCACTCTCTTTTACTCTTACAATCCCATTCTCACTTCTTAGTATTTTCACTCTCTTCTTCTTGTATCTCTACACCTTTTCTTGTTGGTTCAAGCTCTCTACATCATGTTCTTGCACATTTGTGTAAAGCTTTCAAGGTATTGATCTTCCTCTTGGCTTCACCAAGCTTGTTAGAGAGAGTGTAACATTTAATTCCATTGCATTATCATTCTTGTTGATTAGTATATCATTGTATTACATTTCTTATTTCTTATCTTGTCATTTCTATTATCTATCTTTCAATCTTGTTGTCTATTTGGTTGTCTATGGAGGTGGAAACACCAAAGCAGGGGTTTGACCAAGGAAAGCCCCAAAAATCACCCAAACACTTTTCTTGTTTCTATGCATGTAGGTTGTCCATGAGGAGCTTGCGGGAGGCTTCATAGTTGGACCTACCATGAGTCTGTCCCTTTTCTTCCACTACTTGTCATTTCATTTAAACAATTCAATTACTTGTCAACTAGTATTCTTATTATTATACATTTCCTATATTTTTAGTATTTTTTAGTCTAGTTAAAACTATTAGACTTCCACATTTGAGTATTTAGCATAAAATAAGCATTTCTAGTAGCTGAATTTGTCTCTAGCTCATACTAGATGCCAACACGCCATTGAGATGCCATCATGCCACACTATCATCCTTTGTTTGTGTTTTAATCCTCTAGTTGAGAGCCTTTCTATTTGTCTCTTGAGACCTCTGAGGTCTGTTCACTCGATTTATGAAGTTTTCTTTTTATAAACCCCATAAAAAATGTATAAAATCTCTCTTAACTGTCACCCATTACTTGAGATTTTGTCCCTAAGGTAATAGAGAACTATTTGCTCCATGTATAATCTTCCCTATCCTAGAGACTTGGGAGTAGCCTCTCCATTACAGGTTCCTACATTGTTGTATTTTACAAGTTCCTTCCAATTCTAAATAATTTATTGGTGTACTCAAATATATTATAGAAACATATCCAAAGTGTGGAAAAATAAACAAGGCATGTGAAATTTTGGGCAAAATGCCTCAAAGAAATTGGAGGTTTGGAAGAGGGTATGGACATGGACATAAAAAAATATGATTGAAAATGGATTTTTTAGATGTTGTAATTGTAAGTTCCACTTCCAATCATTGTAGCCTTCACAAATACTTATACCCAAAATTTAATATAGAAGAATTTATGCACAAATTCTCTCTTGAATGATTTCAAATTATGATGAGTTTCTTTGTAGCTTATATTGTGTGAATGAGATTTTAAGTTCCTTGAGAAACATGTTCAAAAGATATTTGTTGAAAAGGCCTTAGAAACTTTTGAAAAAATTAAAATCAACATTCTAACTTCAACTTCTAAAGAAATCTATTGTACAAACATATTGTAAAAATGTATCCAAAGTGTGAAAGCATAGACAAGGCATGTGAAATTTTGGAAAAAAACCCTCAAATAAATTAGAGCTTCTTAAGAGGGTATGGACATGGACATCAAATAAAAATTGAAAATAGTTTTTTTAGATTTTATAATTTCAAGTGCCACTTCCAACCACCATAACATTCCCAAAAACTTATGTCCAAAATTCAATAAAGAATAATTTATGCACACATTCTCTCTTGAATGACTTGAAATTGTGACAAATTTCTTTGTAGCTTATATTGTATGAATGAGATTTGAAGTTCATTAAGAAAAAAATTCAAAAATTATTTTGAATTCTTAAGAAACTTTAAAAAAATGCAAACCAACATCTTGCCTTCAACTTCTAAAGAACTATGTTATACACATATATATTGTAAAAATGTATCCAAAGTGTGGAAGCATAGACAAGGCATGTGAAATTTTGGGAAAAGAAATGTGTGTACAGAGAGAAGGATGAATAATCATCTCTCTCTCTCAATATACAACATATGGTTATCATCTCTCTCTCTATACATACACATATATGGTAGACATGTATGCAAAATGTGGAAGCATAGAAAAGGCACATGATTTGTTTGAGAAATATGTTCAAAAAGTGTGTTGAAAAGGATTTAATGGAAACTTTAAAATAAATGGAAACCAACATCCTTCCTTCCTATGCTCAAATTAGAGGTTGAGAAGAGGGTATGGACATGGAAATCAAAGAATAATTGAAAATGTATTTTTTTAATTGTTGTAATTGCAAGTGCCACTTCTAATCATCACAACCTTCAAAAAAAATTATGCCAAAAATATGTGATCACTTGTGTCAACATGGAATACTTAAGGTGTGCACATACCATTGGAATATTAACTAGGTATATGCTAACATAATAATCAAACCATGCAAGAAAATATAAAATGAAAAAATAAAAAAATGAAAAGGATTACAATTGAACTATGAGACAATGTGGGATGCAGATAAGGTAGAAGAAAAATAGAATGTACCTTAAAATTCAAGATTTGATTTGAAAAATTGCACAATTATGTCTAGTTCATCTTTTGCTTTAAACTCCTCAAAAAATTGAGCTTTTCGCCAAGTTCCTTCATTTTCAATGTTTAATTCTATATAAATCTAATATAATTAGTAAAAAATATGAAAAGAACAAATATATACTATCAAATTAAAATAAAAAAGTCATAATTAGAATTCCAACACTAGAAACATAAAAATATTAGTTCATATAATCAAATTTGGTCTAAGAACTTAGGTATTTCATTCTTCTATGTTGTCAAACAAAAAAAGGTGGTGAAAAGATGGCGGAATATGCAAAATATGCTTGTTCTTTTGTCAATACCATGGAAAAGTGTTTCTTTGTCAGATAATGCATAAAAGGAAAAGAATAATAAAGCATGTGGGCCTAAATGATGGGTCACATGCCTTTTTACCATTTTTCTAATATTCCCTAAAATGAGTTCATGTTAAAGCATGAGCATATTATGATGTATATGGAGCATGAACAGATTAAAATATGTATGGACACATATAATAATAAACCTAACACCCTCAATCCTAAATCCTACACTCTCAAACCTATACTTTATACCCTATAGCTTATACCCCCAACCCTAAATCCTATACCCTATACCCTATACCCTCAATCCTAAACCCTAAACCCTAAACCCTAAACCCTATATCCACAACCCTAAACCATATACCTTATACTCTCAGCTGTAAACCCAATACCATCAATCATAAACCCTATACCCTCAACCATATACCTTATACCCTCCATTGTAAACCCTATACCCAATACTGTCAACACTAAAACCTAAACCCTATACCCTATACACTTAACCAAATGCCCTCAACCCTAAAAAATATCCCTCAACCCTAGGCCCTAAATCCTCTATGCTAAAACTTTATCCCTAAACTCCATACCCTCATCCCTAAACCTTATACCCTCGACCCTATACCTTGTACCCTAAAGTATAAACCTTATACCCATGACCCTATATCCAATGCCCGGGCACACCCATAATAGTGGTGTACAATTTTTATGAGGAAGGAAATTTGAGAAAATTCTCACGCATTGAAAATTTCATGTTTTAAAGGGTTCGTTCGAAATAGGGGGTTCGCACGAACCCAAAAGAGGGGTTCGGTCGAACCCCTAGTTCGAGCGACCCCCTTTTGCATGGTGGGTTCACTCAAACCCTGTGATGCCATGTTCCCTATGGAGAATTCAAAAAAAAGGGGGGTTCGAGCGAACCCCCCTTCAAACGAACCACCCTTCACTCAAAAGAGTGAAGGGGCATTTGTTCGAGTGAACGAACCCCCCTTTTTTGCCCTTCTCCCCCTCTTCCACCAAATTTTAGCATAATTTTTATCTTTGAAGCTCGGGTTGAGGATGAAAATGGAGGATACTTCACAAACCCAACTGGAAGATGGTAGTCCTCAGAACGAGCTATCCAACGAATTAAATTTTAATATGTTTTGGTTTTATTATATATGTGTTTTTTTAGTTTTATTAAACATAGGTTTTTCACCGAAAGTCAAGCTCTTTGTTTTGCACATGTGGAAAAATAATAGATTATCAATTTTTTTTTTTTTAAAATACGTTGAGGCTGGGTATTGATGTCCTTGATCCCTTTAAAAAAAAATTGAATTTCGATACATACATAAAAAGTTATGTTGTATACAGTCTGCCTATGTCTGAATTGCAATTGGTTTGACTTCGAAACTTGATTAAGGAAAAAATATTCAATAAAAAACTATGAGACCAAATGCAAGTGCTAGATATCATAGTTACAAATCTAAATTTGAAAAAAATAGAATTTTATCCTTTATACAAAATTTTTTATGTTGTATACGGTGAGCATCACTTTTTAAAAATGTTGTTTTCTGAAAAAAACCAGTTTTCGTGGGAGATGGAAAAAAAAGTGCAATCTGATTCCAAAAATTTTGAAAAAAATATTTTTAGAATATACAGTCAAAATGTGATGAGACTCTAGTTTTCATCATCTTCAAATTCCTCACAGTTTAACCGTTATAGGTGCCCAAATATGAAGATTTAGTTAAAAATAATAATTGCAGTGTCCAGTTTGGCCAAAAATTGTAAACCACTATTGTGGGATCACCCACCCTCAACCCTAAATACTATACCTTATAGAATATGCCTATACACTCAACCCTGAAACATATTCTTTATCCCTCAACCATAAACCCTATACCCAATACCATCAAACCTAAACCCTAACCCTCAACCCTAAAACATATACCCTATACCATCAAACCTCAACCCTCAACTCTATACCTTATACCCTCAACCATAAAACCAATACCCTCAACTGTAAACCCTAAACCCTCAACCCTATACCTTATACCCTAAACCCTAAACCCTAAACCCTACACACTCAACCCTATACCCTCAACCCTAAAAATTATACCTCAACCCTAGGCCTTAAAGCCTATATGCTAAAAAATTAACCCTAAACTCTATACCCTTAACCCTCAACCTTATACCCTCAAACCTATACCTTATATGTAGTGATCCTCCTGATTTGATTGCTATTCTTTGATGCATTATGGCATGGCTTACATGACTAGTTGTGAAACTCAGTTGATGATACACTTTACTTATGATGTTTTGTTTACTTTCGTGAGATGACATCATTATGATGGCATATGTTGTTTTGAAATGTTTATGATGGTACTTTGTTATAAATTAATGATTAGATGCTTTGTTTTATGTTAGTTTTTTGAAGGAGACAGTGTAGCAGTACTCATTCGTGAGTTCCCTGCTATGCTGCGATTCTTCTTCACGGTGTGTCTTCTATTATATATTTTGTTTCGATTGACCATGCAGTTTGATGTAGCTTTTAGGTACATGCATCAACTCCACCTGCTTCGTCATGTCTGAGCATGCCATGGCCCAATGGAATTTGTTGAAGGGAGATAGTTCTTGTCCTATGTCATGAGCCTTTGTTCTGGAAAGAACGAGTATCATTTTGTTACCCATCTGTCTTGTTGTCATTCGTTTTGTTGTATTGTTCATTGTTTGTCACGTCATGTTATGTTGTCATGTTTTATAATGTTTTGTTTAGATTATTTAACGATTTAAATTAATGGCAATGATATGATTAGTGATTAATTACCTTGTTTAATTTAAGGTTAAGAATGATTTATTTAATTTGAAAGGTTATTTTTAGAATATTGAGAAATTAATTGTGAATTATTAAAATATATTAATTGAGGAAGAATAATTTTTTGAGATTGATATGAATGCACAATTTTGATGTTTTTGAAAATTGGTAAAGATTAACTAGTAATCGTGATTTAAAGTTGCAAAATATCTGTGTTTTGAACTTGATGTCTGAAAAGTTGAAATTGGCTAATTAAATTGCATGCAATCTGAAAGTTGAGTGGGTGAATTGTATTTATTTGGGCAATTGGTTTTCAAAAAGGGATGGTTGTTTTCACGGTAAGAAGGTTGCCTCTGTATTTTTGGGAAATTTGGTTGAAAAGTTGGAAAATTGTAATTGGAAGGAATTGTTCAAGTTGATTATGATATCACGGTTGCAATCGTGTGTTTGATTGGAACTATGTAGCCGACATCTTAATTATTATCAGGGATAGGTTTCAACAGAAAGGATTGATGGAATTTATGTGTGAAAGGGGGAATAATGAATAATTCCATCAATCCTTTCTATTGAAACCTATCCATGATAATAATTAAGATGTCGGCTACATAGTTCTGGATATTTTTCTTCACTGTGTTCCTTCATCCCTCTTTTGGTTATGTCGACCTGTGTTATTTAGTTTATGCTATGCATATAGACGGTTGTGAGAAATACTTTATGGGTATTCTTTTCGTTCTATGTTCTATTCATATGCAACATGCATGCAACAACTGGTTTTCTTCCTTCTCTTTTTTGAGTGGAGTGAAGTGAGGTGGACATTAATTTGTTGTTTTAAACCGAGTCAACCATCTTTCCAATTCAAATTATTAAGTTTTGATACTTATATCGTTGAATTTATTGAATAAGATGTTGATTGAATACATGATTCTATCTTCTTTTTTTGAAACTACTACTAGCTTTATAGTATCAAAATTCCTATTTAGTATTGAAAATAAAATCTCCTTTTTGTTTAGCTCGTAGCTTTTTTTTATTAAGCACAGTTAACCGTAAATATATATAAGAATTGATGGTATTAGTTATTAATAAGAATGAATATTTAGTCAGTGTTTATTTATGTTCAATTTTAAATGATGACATAAGGGTTAAGGTTATTAAGTATTATTTTATTTAAACTCCTTCTTTTCCTAATTTAGGAAATGGTTTATTAAATTAAATATAAATGCATTGTTAAGATTAGATTGATAAATTGTCTTATTTATTGCAACAAATGTATATGCTTGGTTATTAAGGTTTGAATTCTTAATATCATCATATGTAGGGATGTGAATTAAAAATACCATCTTATATGGAATAATCTATTATACTCTCGGACAATGAGCTTAAATGTGTTAAGTTGACATGTATGATTGGTGAATCTTGAATGGAACTTGTTAACTATGTTCAAATGTTATTTCTTATTTTGAGTCCATTCTTGTGTCATGTATTGAAATATGGTGTTTACTTTATTGCCTTCCAGAGGCTTAAGATATTAGTGTTGTTTTGAAATCATGGATAGAGAATTGTGGTTGTTCTTGTATTTTTTCAAATGTGAGAACGTGGGCCATGCATGCTTAGTGCTCTTGTGAATTTACTTTCAGACATTTTAAATTCCATGGAGTAGATTTGTGTTTGTTCATAGATAAACTTGGTCATGAATGTTAGTGGTTTTATTGAGTTTTATACAAATATGTGCCTCGATATGATTCTGACTCTTTTGGATTTATGAGGAAAGAATTTCTCCCTTGCATGCATGTTGGCTTTATTGTTTTATCATTTTGAGAAGTTGTACCATAGGAGGAGTGGCTTCCGATAGGGTTCGTACCCAGAAGTGGTTGCATGGGTAACCTCTCAGAAGTGTGATAGCCAAGTGATAACTAAATTAAGCTTTTAGGGGTTTGGGTAGTTAAAATTTAACCATGCATATAATGTTTGTCTCGCCTTGTAATTTAACGCTTGTTGAGGTTAAAGTGGGTTGAGAAGGCCTGGAATGGCTACTCGAACACTTTGTCTTCTCGAGAAGTGATTCAAAGTCACATAAGTTTGTATAGAGGCCAAAAGTCGTTAGAGGTTGCCAAGGTAACTCTGGTAGAGGGCCGGTAACCTAGGAAGGCTATCTAGGGTAACCTATTACATTTATGTGATGAAACTCTTTTCCTTGTACACTTGTTGGATCTCGTGTAGAGTCACTTGTGATTGTGATGTCGCCTCTGGGAGTGTGTTAGTTGTCTTGTCATTGTGATGTCATGTATGTCGACCATGTATTGTATGATGTTTCTTCTTGTTGTTTGTTTTGAATTGAGGACCTGTTCTATCTCCTAGCATAGGGGGGTGGGCTTTTGAGTTCCACACGATTGGGAGGAACGTGCCATTTCTTCCATTGGGTCCCCTGCAAGTGATATTGTTCAAGACATGCTTGTTCTTGGTAGGATCCTGGATACACATCATTCACAGATATTTTTTCATTGGATGAGCTTGTGGTCTTGGTCGTCAACTATTCTTGTTAATATTATATTTTGTACACACTCATGATGTTACATGAGGTTTCATTGTGTTATTACTTGTGATGTATTGAGATTTTTCACAATCTCACTTGTTGTAAATGAACTTGTAATGTAACTCTTGATCTAATGTAATATTGATATGATATATAGTTCTTGATGTGTTATGTTGTTTATTTACTTCAGTAGCGTAGTTGTGGAACCTAAGAATGTTCATGTTAGGTTATTGACCATATGTTGTTAATAAATATTTAAAAATAAATTTATTCAGTTTTTAGCGTTAATGATGTGTCGTTCCTTGGGTTCCATGATGGGGTGTTACATGATACTCTCAATTGTAAACCCTATACCCTCGACCCTATACCTTATACCCTCAATCATAAATCCTATACCCTTAATCCTATACCTAATACCCTAAAACCTATACCCTATACCCTATATCATATACCTTATACCCTCAACTATAAACCCAATTCCCTCAACCCTAAACCCTACACTCTCAACCCTATTCCTTATACTCTCCATTGCAAACCTTGTACCCCTGACCCTATCCCCAATACCATGAAATATACACCCTATACACTCAAACCTAGACCATAAAACCTAAATAATATCGCTCAACCATAGGCCCTAAAGACTATTCACTAAACCATAAACCCTATTTAGTGTATACCATCAACCCTGGATAGTTTAGACCTAGATAGGGGAGGGAGAGAGAGGGTGGGAGAAATAAGTAATGACATAGAGAGGGGGAGAAAGAGAGAAGATATGGAGATAAAATAATAGAGATAGGGGTAAGGAGGGATGGAGGGAGAGGTAGAGAGTGAGATACCTAGAGAGGGGAGAGAGATAGAGAGAGAAGAGAGGGATGGAGAGAGGGAAGGATCAATAAAGAGTGGGAGAGAGATGAATTTCCTTCACAAAAATATGAGTGTATTATAACACATTCACGTTATATGAATGCAATCACATAATGTAAGTGCACTATAATGTGCTCATGTTATGTGAATGTGTTATAACACACTCAAGTTATATGAATGAATTCACATAATGAAAGTACATTATAAAAAAATTGCATTATTGTTTGCTTTAGAAAATTTCAAGCCTTTGGCTTGGATTTTCCTTGGGATTCTAACCCAAAGATTTGGAGTAACCTTTCAATGTTTAAAGATGTTTTTTTGTAAATTTTAAAAAATGGCATAATATTAAGCACACTCCCCATCAAGTTTGCATGTGTTTCAATTTCAAGTTAAAAAATACCACGATAATGCTAATCTCTCTCTTAGCTTTCTAACCATGTATTTTTTTCACATTTTGAGTATGTTATGTTTTGATGGCCAATTTTACACAACAACATAGGAAAGACTATAAACAACCTTACCTCTCCTGAAAAAGATAACCAATCATAAAATTGGTCACCTTCCAAGGTCCTCAGAGTTGGTTCACAACTATGTTGGGTGACTTAGTATTTAATTTTTTTGAAATATTCAAGGGGACTACTGGTCTGTGGTAGCATGCTGAGAGTATTTCAAACTAAAATAACAACAATTTCCAAATAAAACATAAAATATAATCCAGAGCCTTAAAGAAAAAAGTGAATTAATACCTATTCTATGTCCATACATGTGATTCTTCAACAAATCCTTATAAGATTAAACTAATGAATGAAAAAATTCATAATGACTATATGATTACATCCATTCATAGTGTAGAATTAATAAGTATTTTCAGATCTCTCTCTTTATAGAATTGAAACCCATAACACAACATACTTCATTGATTCATTAAAAAATTGCATATCAATAGAAACAAAAAATTATCATTCACAACCATACCAAAGGTGGTTTTCAATTCAAATCCTATTGATTTTTAGTCAAATAAGCAGAATTTACATCCAAAAAACTTTATTGGTGTACAAAAAACCATTATCTTTGATCTTAATTTCTAAAACTAAAACTTACAAAAAATTAACTAAGTGCATAAAATCATAAATTATCCCTAGCCTAAGGACTACAAATCATACTTCAATTTGCCAACCTTTACAATGAGGAAAATATTACAATATATAGAGAAATTACAATCAATTTTTTCCTCCAATACTAAGCGCAATGCAACCAAAAATCCAATGCCCAACATGTAGATCCACAAAAATAGGGATGTGGCCATAAATCAATAGTTAATATTTTAGTAATTGATTTTTCTAAAGGTGTATGCCTATTATCTAATTTTAATCATCCACTCCTTCAACTCAACTACTATGTTGCCTATCTTGTAAGAGCCTTCAAAACAACATCTTTGACCAAGTCAAAAACAACATATTCCATATTCAAAATTCAAAGTTCTCAACCAATTTTCTATTGTTGATATTCTTTGAAATTGGCTAACACCTGCCTTAGCACCTCTTCATCAAGCCTGTCTACCCAATCAATTCTGAAATTTGTCTTCTCAAACTAAGCATTAACCATTTTAATTGTATTCTTGAGTTAGTGAATGTCATTTTTGACCCGCTTTCTGTCAAACTTAATGTTCATCAACTTGTCTAAAATGGTTTTCTCATCTCCATTTTCTGCATTTATCAATCCTTCCAATTTATTCTTCCATGTGTTCTTAACAACCTATAGTGTATACAACTTATAGCTTGGCAAAAAAAGATCCTGACCAACAATAGTAGTGATAAAATCCTTATACAATGTTGAATCCCCACATAAGTCCCTTTGTAATTTTAATATTATTCTATGTTAAATTATTAATTCTATATGAAATAATATCACTTTGGTACACTTATCTGGATAAATAGAGTCTTCATCTCCCAATATTCTATACTTTCCCAGTTCTTCCATGCTCACTTTACTCATCTCCTTGAGTTGTTTTAGGTGCTCTATATTTTTCCTCTTCCTCCCACATTTTATCTATATGTTCCAATTGCTCTCCCAATGAGCAAGCTTCCTTGTAATGTTTATGCCCTATGGTTAGAAGTTCATGCATCTTATTCCTAAACTTCTTGATCCATCTATGAAAGAGGCAGGCGATTTTCTTCTACTCAACAAGGTCATCAACCTCCCTCTTGCTCATTAATATTGGGAGTTCAAATGAAGAAGGTTGCTCCAAAGTAGGGGAGGCAAGGTCCTTCAAGAATATTTTCAATTGATCAATTCAAGCTTTCAACCCATCCTTCATTTGATTATCCTTCAACATACTAGCCTTTGTAGAACTGGATACCAAGTCTAGAAATGACATATATTCTCCTTGGGTCTGGTTACCCAAATTGATCATTGTTAATTGATAATCTGACACTTGGAGCTCCTGATCATCTTTATCAACCACTAGTGTAGCAATCTCAGCCACCAACTCCTTGACATCATTCATTCAAGTTGAGTGTAGGGTCCTCAACTTCTGTTTTGGATTCATATTCCCCACTTCATCATTTCTTTCCAAATCAGGGGTTCTGCTACAATCTATATTCTCTTCTCCAATTCAACTTCAGCCATGTTGGAAGAATGAAGATCATATCCCTTGTTAACAGTTTTGTTGTCATTGATGTCACCATGATATATGAGTTGCAACTGAGTCACATCTATTTGGTATTCTGAACCGGTAATATAGAAGTAGCCTCTGGTATTTTTCTCCAGAATCCTCTCTGATAAATAGTTGCTATTTCAGTTCTTGGGAATTGGTCTGTGACTGAGAAATAGCTCCAGAATTCATGAGAACAGTTGTTTGTGGTCATCTCCAGTATCATTTTTGTTGTATACAATTTTTCTATTAGGTCTATTTCTAGCTGACCTATCAAGCGGATAAAGATGTAATGGATTCAATTTTGTTTGTATAATCCATTCCAAAAAGCTATAGCATGCCACACATTTGAAATGTTGTTAAGATGTTTGTCAAGATGACCTAATTGTTATCCTTAACAATTAGATATATATACAAGATGTTTTTTTATATAGTTGAGGAGATAGATGTGTGTTGGATAGAGCAAATATTAGCAGACTACAAATGGGAGCAAAAAAAGGTGAAGTGTAACCTATTGGCATGTGGATTCATCTGAATTACAAAGGAATTGAATCTACACTTAAGGTGTATCTCTATCAATTCATTCTAGCAGTTAGCCATTTTGTTACTTCATTTTTGTAGGCAATGAGCCTCTCATTTTTGGAGAGTGAGTCTTGGCAGTGAGCCACCCTTTTGTAATATCTTATAACTAGTTGTAATATATTGTGAGTTAATCCTCACCATGGTTTTTACCACTATGGGTTTTCCATGTAAATATTATGGAGTCTCTTGTGTTCTATGTTTTATGTTATGTTGATGATTATTCTTATCTTAATTATCATATGCTTTGGATTGATTGGATGGTATTTGTTCAATAAGTTTAAGAATATACTGATTCACCCCCCCTCTCCGTATATTGGATATTTAACAATTGGTATCAAAGCTTGGTTCCTCTAGAGAAGTCTAATAACTTGAGGGAGATCTTGAAGATTGAAAAAATGGTGGATAATGTAGAACTCTGGACTGCTCTTGATAATCTTGAAAAAGCTGAAAATGAGAATAAAGATCTGAAATAGAATCTTGATGAGGGAAATGAATGTGTCTGGAAATTGAAGGAACAGTTACAGAAATTCAAAGAGAGACATAGAGAAGTCAGTGACCAATTAAAACAAACAAATGAAGACATTACCAAACTGAAGCTGCAAGTAGAAGAAAACAAAAGAATTGAAGAATGCTTGAATACAGAGATAAAGAACAAGTCTAATGAGTGTTCCAAACTTGAGCAAGAAGTAGTAAATCTAAGAGTAGAATTGGAAAAGGAAAAAGTATGTGAGGATTGTTTCAAGACAAGCTCTACCAGGCTTAATGAATTGATTGCTGGACATAAACCTTCTAAATACAAAGGAGGATTGGGATTAGAAATAGGTGAATTCTCTAAAGTTGTAAATGATCAAAGGTCTCAAGACAAAGGAAAGTAGAAAAGGAATCTAGGAAGAAAACCACCTGTCAGACAACCAAATGCACAAAGGTACCCATTGTTTAATGTCATTTTTTTTTCCTGTAACAAGTTTGGTCATAAGGCAACTGAATGTAGAAGCGGGATGAATCAGTTTTCTGGTTCCTTCCTCGGACAATGCTATGTTTGTAAAATTTTTGGACATAGAGCTAATGAATGTAGAACTCGGATGATGAACTAGTTTAATGGAGGAAGTATGAATCAATTATTTTCCAGCTACTACTATAACTACAATAAATATGGGTATAATGAAAATCAGTGGAGAATAAGGTTTAGTGGAAGTTAATCAAGTCAAATAAATTTTGTTTGTTATAATTGTAACAAACTAGGACATATTTAAAAGGTATGCAAAAACAAAAAGGGAAAAAATATGCTTCAAAAAGGAAGAATGAACTTGAGAAGAAGGTTGACAAGGAAGAAGTCAAGCAAGAAATGAGTAAAGTATGGAAAAATAAAGAAGAGTTAGAGAATACTGATGTGTTTGTACCCTCATCTGGTGCAAATGATTCCTCTGGTAATTAGACCTAGCATGGTCTTAGGGGTAGCTTTAGTATAAAATCCTTAAAACCCCCTGATTTCAAGCGTGACAGACCCATGACATGAAGCAAAGTCATAAATGATCAGTATGCAGAGGTTTTGGAAAATAAACCAAAAGAAAATAGGTGTGTATGCTCGTTTGTGGAGCACATTAGAGTTTTACAACACAACTAAGAAAATTTGGCAGCTTTTCAAATTCCAAGTGCATTAAATGTGAATTAGGGCATCAAATTAATCTATAAAGAAAAAATTTATGAAGGAATTTTGATCATTTGTGCATTCGAAATAGGTAGAGAATGAATTGGAACAATTTAGAGTGAATTGAGGTGCGATTGGTGCAAACCCTAGTTTTGGCTATTTGCAAAGAAAAAGGTATTTTCGATTATGTGCTACTGTGAGCTTGAGGAAACTCTTTTTGAATATTTTAAGTGTTCGGAATATAGAAAATGGAAACTCCTATTGTTGTACAAACAACAAAAATACCTAGGCCTTCCTACAAAAAATATTTGATTAAGGTTTTCAAGGATGACCCTGTGGGTGCTTTCCCTTCGATTCCTTATGGTGTCATGCTGACAGAGGATGCATAGATGTACATTAGGGTTAAGTCAGAAGAATTAAATAATATCAAACTAATTGATATATGGATGAATGAACTCACTAATGATAAATTATGGATAAAACTTGAATACTCAAATCTTATGACAATGAAGTTGGACTGTTGGAATAGTTTTCCAAACTTCAGTTCTACAGTGGATGACCCATATGTAAAGTCAATTATTAGCAGAATACATTATCAATTCTTATGGAGTAATGAACCACACTTGATAAAAAAGGAAGCAATTAAAGTCGTCACCAGACTCTGTGACACCGGATCATTACTTGTGTTGAAGCTAGTGAAAAATGAAATGGTATCAAATATCACCGATGCTACCTATGACAAAAGGGCTCTAGCAACAAAAACTTTTAAAAATCCAGTCGTGAAGTATGCATCTATAATGATTGGCCACAAAATCTACTTCACCAATAGAGAGAATTTTGTTTCTACTACAACTATCTATAGTGGCTATGATATGTTTATAAATGGTACAATCTATGATCTATGTGAATTGCTTCGGCAATAACTACTTGAGAACCTAAGGATGTCAAAAGAGAAGAAGTACCCATTTAAGTTTGGTTCTTTCATTGTATGTTTATTATTCTATTTTTTGAGAATCCTTCTAGGAAAATAAGGAATTGTGTGTTGGGATCCATCTCAACCTGTTGTCCATCAATTTTTTGAGCACACGTGAAATTTGGGTGATGTGAACAACGTAGAAAATGCCATGAAGACTTTTTTTCTATGTTCAAGAAGAATATGAATGAGAGAGATAGAATTTTGAGGAAGATTGTTGAGAAATACAAATATGAAATTACATTTCATGTATCTTCTAATGAGTGTATGATAGAAGCGGTTGAAACCCAGACCATCTGGATTCAGCCTCTGGGTTATGAAGTCTCAAAAGATGATGCTGAAGGATATGTGAAACTCTTGTTGAAGAGGTCTAAAGATCCAAATAAACCCCAGATTGGGACTTATGTAGAAAAATCGAGGGAATTTAACTTGGAGCAACACAAAGCTGAAAGTAATAAAAATGTGGAGAAAATGCTTAATCAATGTTTCACACCTAAACAATTAGCTCGAGCAAGAGCTATTCAAGGAGAAAAGTCTGTAGAACTACCCAATGTAAGGAGATCCAGTGGGACCTCTCCTTCCATACCAACTTCTGGACCAGCTACAATGAAGTTTGTGCCTAGCACTACTGATAAAGGCAAAAGGCTTGGCTCCTTCTAGACCTACTATCAGATCCAAAAAAAGGAAAGGTGTTCCTCTAGTAGCCCCTATCAAACAAAGAAAAGAAAAGGCTACTAGAGAAAATAATATGAGTATTATAGATGATCAGGAGGAAGAGGAAGAAGACCCTACTAAAAAAATGACAAGAAAGAGAAGGGTGAGTTTCTCCTCTAGTGAAGTTGCATCATAGGAAACTAGCATTGGCTCAAGGAAAGTTCAATATGTGACATCCTCAAATGATGATGATGAACTAGATGATCATGAAGCAAAGAAGGCCAAAATTTTAGAAGAAATTCCATTGGACCAAGAAGAGAAAAAATCTTCCCCGGTAAGGCTTCGTTCCCCTCTTAAATTAGATGTTTTGGTAAACAATTTAGTGAATCAAGATGATATGATGAATTGCACTATGAAAGTATATAATTTAGTAGGAGAAGAGGATAAAGAAACAATAATTCTGGCCAGCATCAAATATGTCATCATTTTGGAAGCCAAATGGGACAAATTATCTATGATGTTCCTAAAAATTTGTGGGAAAGACTAAGGAAAAGGAGAGTAGAGGCAGTCAAGTTAGAAGTGAAAATAAGAAAAAAATCTTATAAAAAAATTGCACCCTCTCTAACTCTAGATAACTTAGAATCTTTAAAGAAGATTTGTGCTAAAATGTTCAAGGGGAAAAGAAGATTCAATACCCTGATGACAAAAGATAAGAAATAAATTAGAGAAATAAGGAAGGAAACAATAAGCACTATCAGAGACACTATAGAAAAGTATGGCATGATTAGTGCATCTAGTTCAGCCTTTGAACCTAGAAAATAAAATTCTATAGAAGTCATAGAAGAACCTCCTTCCAGTGTTGCTAATGATAATGAACCTATGGAAGTGAATGACAATAATGTCCCTCGAAAAATAGGTAGTGCAAATGTTCTACCTGAAGTCAATGTTGCCAATGAAAATCCAGAAAATGAAAAACTCGTTGAAGAAAATGTTGAAGAAAAAGTTCATGTTGCTACCCCTTCGGTACACCCTGATGAAGAAGAAGAGAAAAAGGATGAAGAAAAATAAGAAGAAAAAATTGAAGAAGATAAGGTAGAAGAAGAAAAATCAAAAGAAAAGGAAATGGAAGAGAAGAATGCAAAAAATGAAAATGCAGAAAAAGAGAATGTTGAGGAAGAAAAAGCAGAGGAGGAAATAGAAAACAAAAATATGGAATCTGTTGATATCGATCGAAAGAATGAAGAATTACCCCAGCAAGTGGTAGAATCATAGAAATCCACTAGAGAATCCTCCTCCGGTGATGAAATCTTGAAGGGACTCCTGTCAAAGTAGATTATATTTCAACTAACAATTCTTCTAGAACTCTTGCAACTTCCAATGAATCAAGGTTATGTAGACATGAACAAGATTTATCTGTTACATAAATTGGTATTAGGTGATGTATTTCATGCATCCTATAGGAGAGAAACCTTAGAAATGCATCATAAATGGATTGAGCTTATTGAAGACACCATTAAGGCCCTACAAAATGTTACTCGGATACATCTATTGATACATCCCTCTCCTCGGTTGATAACTTGAAGCTTCTATTGGACTCCTTCAAAGAGCATGCTACAAAACTTATTGAGAAAACAAAACAGGATGCAAAGGAGAAGTTGAATGAGAAAATCTTTTTGATCCTTCACGAAAAATGTGCCTCGACACATGCCAATGTAGAGAAGAGCCTTGAAATTGTGAAGACTTGTGAAGCTGAAGCTAATTTTGTGCTTACATACTGTATAAGGTAGCCTGATGCCACTCAAAGCATAAAATATCTCATGGAATCCATTGAGTCCTAGTTGAACACTAACTTATCCACCTATAATGCATCAATGGATAGAGATAGATAAACTTGGAATGCTATTTTTGTGCACAAGGACAATTTATTTATGCTACAGAAAAAGGAAGAGATAATAAAATTTTTTGGCTTGCTTGGTGATAATGTGAGAATAGAGTATGCCCCAATAGCCAATGCTTTGGCTAAAGCTGAGAATTTGGATAAGATAAATTTTTCTCTGGATACTCCAGATGAAGTTGAAGAAAATTTTCTTTCTTTAGAATCTTTGAACAAGTTGCTAATATCTGCTATGAAGGGTTGAGAGGATGGAAAAACGGTCTGGCAAGGCATTCTATAGGAACTGCAAAATGCTCCCTCCTCTAAGTAAAACCTTTTTTTTCTCTTTTTTAATTTTCATGAGATAACTCCTTAGGGGGATTTTAGAAGTTTGATTCCATGTGTTTGAACATTCTAGACCATGTGTATATATATATTTCATGTTTTTTTGTTATTCATCCTTTGTCATTGATGTCAAAGGGGGAGAAGAGGAATGAGAAATATAGTATATTTTGTATAGTTTTTGGCACATGTTTCCATCAATGACAATGGGGGAGATTGTTGGAAGAATGAAGAAGATAATATCCCTTGTTAATAGTTTTGTTGTCATTGATGTCACCATGATATATTATTTGCAACTGAGTCGCATCTATCCGGTATTCTAAACCAGTAATATAGAACTAGCCTCTAGTATTTTTCTCCAGAATCCTCTCTAGTAAATAGCTACTATTTCAGTTCTTAGGAATTGGTCTGGGAATCCTCTCTGGTGAATAGTTTCTATTTTAGTTCTTGGGAATTGGTTTGTGACTGATAAATACCTTTGAAACTCGTGATCATCTCCGATATCTTTTTTGTTGTATAATTTTTTTCTATTAGGTCTATTTTTGGCTAACCTATCAAGCGGATAAAGATGTAATGGATTCAATTTTGTTTGTATAATTCATGCTAACAAGCTATAGCATGCCACACATTTGAAATGTTGTTAAAGTTTTGACAAGCTGACTTGATTGTTATCCTTAATAATCAAATATATACAAGAAGTTTTTTTGTATAGTTGAGAAGAGAGATATGTGTTGGATAGAGTGAATATTAACAGACTATAGATGGGAGAAAAAAAAGGTGAAGTGTAATTTTTTGGCATGCGAATTCCTCTGAATTACAAAGGAACTGAATCTACACTTGAGGTGTATCTCTATCAATTCATTCTAGCGGTTAGCCATTTTGTTACTTCATTTTTGTAGGTAGTGAGCCTCTCATTTCTAGACAGTGAGTCCTAGCAGTGAGCCACCCTTTTGTAATATCTTATAATCGGTTATACTATATTGTGAGTTAATCCTCACTATGGTTTTTCCCACTTTGGGTTTTTGACATAAAAGTTTTGGAGTATGTTGTGTTTTGTGTTTTATGTTCTATTGATGATTCTTCTTATCCTAATTATCATATGCTTTCGATTGATTGGATGGTATTTCTTCAATAAGTTTAAGAATATACTAATTCATCCCCCCCTCTCAGTATATTAGATATTTAACAAGATGTTGTCACTTGTTTCTCTTCTTGAGAGGGTTCCTTTGGTATCTCTTCTGATTATATTTTGGCGTCAAACCACTCCAAAGAGGAAGCCTTCTCTTTCTCTTCCCTCTATTCTCTTTCTTGTTAAAACTTTTATTATTGAAACTTCTCTTGTTCTATCTTCTTTCTTTGAGACTCTTCTCGGTCAATTCTTTCTTTCTCCTCTTCTTGAGTAGCCTGTCTCTCAAAAATTTCCATGATTTCCTACTACTCATCCTTAGTGAGAATGTTCTCTAAATCCTCTCCTCCACCATTTACCTACCAAAAAAATATGTCCTCGACCATTTTCAATTCCTTTGATTGCGTTCCCATGGGGGATTTAGTTACCTCATATTCTTCATCACCTTGCTCCCTCTCTCCTTCCAAAGAAATCTCTTTAGTCTTTGAGGGTAGAGAGAATTTTTGGCATCAATTATTGGTGTTTCCTTTCCTTCTTTTTCTAGTTTTTCCATGGTTTGAAAAGTAGTGGTGGTGGTAGGTTCTTCTATAGTAGTTTCCTCAGAAGGGTACACTGTTGTTATGGGATGCATTCCAAGCTCAAAAAAAACTCCATCAAATGTAGCCATATATGTCACAGAGGGATTTTGGAATGCCTTTGCCACCATTTCTAGTATCGAGTATTCTTCCTCAACTCTCTATTGTCGAGTCTTCTTCTTGAATATTTTTTATTCCTTTGGGGGAGAAAGAGAAGAAGTTCCTTACTTTTAATCTTTTATTTTCCTTGTATCCCTTCCTTGGTATTTCTAATACAATTCTCTATCCACTTGAGGCTCTTTTCCATCACCACATAGAATTCATTAATAGAAAACTCCTCTTTTTCCATCCAATTGATGGGTTCCAATACTCTAGTTCCAACCTCCTCTACATCAAATAGAGGATCAAGTGTTAACCCATCATCCAATAGTTCCTCTAGTATATCTTCTTTAATTTTGAAATCCCATAATTTAAGGATTGCAAATATTTCATATCTTCTATTTTGCATCTCAAATTTATCTTGCAAGTTTCCCTAGAAGTCATCAATGTTCGGTTCATGGTGTGGGAAGAGAGAAGTATACACATTATTTATTTTACCTTTTTGATCAAAGTATTTTCTTGAAACATATTGTTTCATGTTTATTGCTTGCAAATCCTTTGTGGTTGTTCTAGTAGCTATCATCGATGGACATGAGTAGAAACCAAGTTCAATGGGGCATTTAATGCTCACTACCTTGTGCTTTTTGGAAAACTATTGATTCACATCCATCATAAATGTCTAGAAAAATCAATCAATAACATCTTATCACTACAACATCAAGGTAGCAGGAAAAGAGTTTTATTATAACCAAACTGTATAATGTATGAACCGATTGCCCCACTCACCAAGTAAATCCATTTCCTCTTTTGATACCTTGAATCCAACATCATGAGTTAATTGATTGATTACTGCATATAAGAAAACATTGTTTACCCTCTTGAAATGTTTTTCTTCTTTCTTGTATTCTAATCGATCGTAATACTCCTATATTTTACTCTCCTCAGGTTCTTCTCCCTAACACCCATAGTGTTAAACCCTGGGACGTTTCCCATTCTTGTAGCGTAGTAGAAAACATATGAAGAATTCTTTGGAGTCCTTTACCTTAGTAATTTGATTATTGGTGGTGTTTAAAACAATGTGCCCCTAGTCTAAGAAAATTCTCCTTTCAATATAAAATCAATGAAATGGAACTTCCAAACCTCATACATATGAGAATATTCCTTACCAAATACCCTACATAACAATGTGATGATATCTCCTATTTTGGAGTAAAAGTGTAATCTTATTAATTTAGTAGGAAATTTGGCAATGATCTTCCTCTCTATTTTAAGCCACTTATTATTCAAATACCTCTGATGGGTATTGACATCTATCTCATATTACTAAATTTCTTGGGCCTGAGTTATAGTTCTAAGGTTATGGCATGGAGACAAATAAAAAACTAGCCTTATCATTATTGGGGTTATGTCAATGATTGCATTTCCTGAGGGATCAATTTATTTATTCTATACTAGTTTATAAGCATTGGTTGCTATGAGTATGAATTTTGGACATTGAACTACCATTGGAAATGATGAAACATGGGCCAGACATGAGACATCTATCCTCTTAGACCTCGAGGAGGTCTCTACTAAGAAAGTATCTATTTTAAATGTCTCCATATCTATACATCCTAATTTAGTATATGTGATCTTAATTACCTTGGAAGTGAACTTAAATATCACAAGAACCCCCATGAAACTTATACTTCATTATGAGAGGTTGTTCAGATTTAGTCCTTTTAACCTTTAGCTCTTTTTGTGCTTCCTCAACACTAGATTCTCCACTAGATTTAGACATTTAGTGTACCTAAGGGGAGAAATAGAGATTTTTTTAGAATTACACAAAGATTATTCATAAAATTGGCCTTATAATGAGTTTTCAATTGTGTCCAATCAGACCCTTAAACTGTGCAAGGACATCATTAAAACAAGAGAAATCACATATCTTTGTTGGTAATTAGGGCCAGGAATAAACTTTGGATCTAGACTTTCAACCTTGGGTCCAATTGGGACTAGAAGTCCCAAATGGACCAACTATAAAAAATGCCTTCAGGTTCATGGAAACTTGAAGGACTCTAACAATAAGCTCATCATAAGCTAGGGGCAAGTTTGGACTTTGCACCTAAACCTTTCAACATAGGGGTTCCTTATAACTTCAGATCCCATCAGGATGATAGAAGGCACTTCCAAAAATATTCTTACAAGTTTCAAAATCAAGAATGGATCCCAAAATTAGCCCTTTAGATGCAATTTCTGATCAAAACATGAATTCTTGTAAGGACCAAAAGTATATGAACAAGTCTTTCATTTGTTAAGGATTAGAATTTAGGATTGGGAACCAATCCCACACCTTGACTTTCTACAAAGTGTCCTATTGGGACTCAGAATCTTGATGAGACCAAAGGTAATTTTTAAGTTGCATACTTATGGCACATTTAGGTTTAGAAATCAAGTTCAAGAATGGATTCTAGACTTGGAAATTTATGAAAAAAGGGCATTGTGGGGTTGCATATCCCATGAGGTAATTTTGAGTGAATAAGACCCAAAGTCCCTCAGGGAAATATTATTGTACAAAAACCCTAGATAAACCCTAGGGAACAAGGGGAAAGGGAAATCACATGGGAAAAGGGAACATCAGGAAAAAGAATCCCAACCAGAAAATGATCGAGAACTTTATCAAAAAATACTCTCAAGTGAGGGAAAAACAAAAAGCCCCAAATAGGCAAAAAAACCATAAAAATAAGCAAAAATGATAAAATGAGAAAAGAAAAAAAGTAGGAAAAACACAAAACAAATAAACAACAAAAGGAAGGAACAAAAAACACAATACATACCTTAAAATGAATCCAAGGTAAGGAAAAAGCACATAATTGATCACTTGAACACCTCAACACTCTAAATGCTCCAAACGGTCTTCTCAACTCCACTCTCAAAAACTCAATGCAATTATGACCAAATTAGAGAGATAGATCTGATTATAAACCATCCAAACTCGTGCAAATCGGTCTGCCATTAATCCAGTTGGTGATGAAGAGTTCGGGGTCTAGGTGGACATAAGGACTTGGAATAGGCATGGAGATTCTGATCAAGACATCCACCCCTGAGTGGTTCAAAGGTAATTCAACAAAGGAAACGCCATGGGGTCAAGAGTGAAAAGTGGATTTGGACCCTAGGAAATAGATTCCAAATCTAGGTTTGACTTTTGATCCTAACAAAAGAACAAGAGAAGGGGTGGGAATAGAAAGTAGACGTGGACCCTCTTAACAAATTTCTAAAGTCCATTTTGGGACTCGATCCCCAATAGAGCAACACAAAGAAGCAAGATCGGGGAACCAAGTCGGACTTGGAACCTTTGAGAAAAGGTCCAAGGTTTGACATGGGACCCAAATCCTGATGAGACACAAAGCACATGGGGTTAGAAGACCAATACAGACTCAAAATTTTCTAAGAAATATCCAAAGTCTATGTTGGGAGCTAAAACACACCAGACACCAAACTAGAAAAATAAATCCCTAGAAAAGAAACAACATAGGTAGGACCAAAGAAATAACACAAGGAAAATAGATCAAAGCAAAAGCAAGGGAGGAAGACACATAAACAAAGAGGGGGACTCATTTTGACCAAAAAGAAAATGGGGTGGTCATGCAAGACATAATGTTATGGTTTTCATATTTATTTCTTTTATTAGTGTATCCATTGTTTGTCAAAAACCAATGTGTGGTATTTTTTACTTTATTTTTTTAACCTTGCATTGAAATTTAAAAAAATAAAAAAAATTAGAAACTAAAATCCATTCTACACATATTCAAAAAAATAAATTGATTTTCGATCAATTTAAAAAAATATATGAGGGAGCACATTAATTTTTTATTTTAAGGGATGTGTTCACTTTGAAAATTAGTTAAAAATCATATATTCATTAAAAAATTAGCAAAAATATCAAGTATAAACTACATGGTGCTAGATGATTTCTCACCAAAGTGGTTTTTGAAATACTAAAAAAGCTAACATTTTAGGGGGGCCGCACTAAACACTATGTTATGTTTTTTTGAAAAAGAGGAGCACTTTATATGGCCCCCCTTTTTGAACCCCTTAATCTCTACCATTTAAGAAAAACAATATTTTAGAAAGTAGATTCAAAGAACTATAGCTCTTATTTTTGTTGCATCTTCAAATTTTGAGTGCAACTATCTTCAATTTCTTATCCAAGATCACTCTTTCCTAATTTTAGAAGAAAAATTGGCCACTTAAGACCCCTTTTTGGTCCCCCATTTCCATACACTTTCTCGTATTAAGAAAAATGTAGCATGACCAATTATCTAGTTCTATGTGTGTGTTTTTATTTTTTTAGTCACTAGATATCTATTCTATTAGACATTTTATAATGATCAAACATATAAGCTCGATTAGATGTTTAGATCCATTGAATCTTTTTGAAAACTTTAGCATCAAAATTTTAATCCCCCAACTTCATGCATTGATCCAACACACTCTAGGTAAAAAATTAAATAAAAATATTAAATAACAAGATAAAGCACACAATTAAGTAAAATAAACATGATAAAAATAAAACTATTTTAATTCTATATCACATATTACTAACTATAATGGTAAATAAAACATTATCATGTATATGTTGAGAACATGAAGATAAAAAATATCTAATATTTAAATAGGAATCTTCATTTCCACTAAATACAATTATCATTGCTTCATTACTAATATGTGCATTAGAAACAATGCTCAATCCAAACTATCATGAAGCGATGAATCATAAATTTAATTTATATTAAACTATTTAAGCTATTTGAAAAATATCATAATCACTAGGTATAACATCATTTGAAGGAAGTTAATTACTTATCTACCATGAATAATTTATTCCCACTTTGCAATTTTTGAACCTTCTTCATGTATGGTGCCTAATAGTCATGGGGGTCCTCATGATCCCTCTCCCCTCCCTCCATTTGTATCATGTGTACAAATAGCACATGGCCTAGAATGTTTCTTGATTCTAGGGGACCATCTCTCTATTGACACTCTACTCGATGGTTTTGAGCATGTGTATATTGTTTTGAGCCCTAAGTATTTGAAAAGTATTCTTATTAGGGTTACTCGAGGTGAAAAAGTGTGTGAAAATGCTTTATGTAACTTTTCTGAGTCAAATAATAGAAAAAATATATTGTTTCTTTATTCCATAATTGAAAGAATTATCCCCTCAATGGTGAACACTCTAGTGGGTAATTTTTCCCCTTTTTTCCCTCTATTGACATGGTTCGAAATTAGATTATTGCTAAATTGCATCTGAAGCACAACGTTAAACTAAGTATTATGGTGAGGGGTTTGTTCCTCTTAAGGTTCATATCCAAGGATGGACTTATGTTGATTTTTTTTATGGGCCCTTGGTTATATGAATTTTTGTTTATCTTTATGTAGATGAAAGCCAAGGTTTGACCCTACTATAGATCTAAACAAAATAGCTTCTATATAGGTTAGGCTACCTAGTTTGTCTCTTGAGTTTTGGGATGATATGGTGTTTCAATGTATTGGAAACTCTATTAGACACTTTATTATGACATACAACATAGAAGGAAAAATTTCTAGGTTATTATTTAATTTTTTATACATGAATATTGATATTCAAAAGACTTTTCCAAACATCATCATTTTGGATTCCAAGTTTAGGAAGTGGTCTCAACCAATTTGTTATGAAAATTCTACAATTTTTTATCAAAAGTTCTCAAAATTTGAACACTTAATTACTAATTGTAAAGCCCCCTTGAAGGGTAATCAAAAACTTAATGAGCCTTTGGTTATGCCTAGAGATTCTTTAGAAGTCTATCCTTTTAATGAGGACATCTTGAATATCCTCTCAATCCCTCCTAAAAATTGGAATATTGAAGAAAAAATTAACACTCTTGCATTAGAAACCATCCATTGTTCATCTCCTATGAGGAAATACAACATTGTGTCAAAAGCTAGACAACAGGAGGATGCAGTGCCTATGATCCAAAGGAAGGAGAAACCTATACCCCATTTAATAGAAGAGAAAGAATATAGGGAAAACTCAAGTTATTTCCTTACCAATATCAGATCTCCTTGGAGGCTCCCCCTCCATGCTAAAAAAAATTGATGGGTACTTAAAAATAAAGGCTAGTTCAACCATTTCTCTAGGTGAAGATATAAGTAAATCAACTACTAGTTAATATTCTTTTAACTTGGATGGATGGTCAACACCTAAGAAAAAAGATAAGAATAAGAAAAAATACATAGGAGTGGATACTAAGGAGTGAAAGCCTTCCCAATAATAGACAAGATAAAGAGAAATAACAAAGGATATTTCTATTGGTAGGTAAATATTTTTTGGATATGTCCTCCAAAAATAATTTTAAATGAAGATACTTTCTTGGAACATTAGTGGGCTCAATAGCCCTTAGAAGAAATCATCTTTGAAATATTTCCTTTTAGAGAATAAAATTGATTTCCTTTAAATCCAAGAGGTCAAAATGAATAACACCAATTTCTAGGCCATTGCAAATAATTTATGGCCCTTTACTCAATTCTTCATTTGTGGGGTTTATGGAGTCTCAGGAGATCTAGTTACTATGCACAACTTGACTAAGTTTCTTGGTTCTTTATTTTATCAATCTATAAATTGATTGGGAGTTAAATTGTCATATGTTGGTTTATTTTGGAATGTTATAAATATTTATTCCCCCAATATTCATATTTCTAGAAAATTTATATGGATTGACATTGCTATGCAGGTGCTGGGTAATAAGGAGGCTCGATGGATGGTTGTTGGGGAATTCAATTCCCCTCTTTTTCATTTTGAAAAAAATGGGGTCCTAATTGGTTACACCAACATGGTTGATTTGGTAGATCTATTGAACTCTACCAGGATCATGGACATTGACATTCAAGGTCAAATCTTTAGCTGGACTAATAGGAGAATTGGTGAAGACATAATCTAAGTAAAAATGGATTGTTTCATGATTTCACCTAATTGAGACTCTATCAACAACCTAAAATTGTTTTCTTTATCTAGGACTATGTTTGATCATAACCCTCTTCTTTTGGATTGGAAAGATTGTACTCCTTCTAGCAATTTCCCCTTTAGGTATGAGGTCTTGTGGGCTTCACATCCTAGTTTCAAGGATTTTATATTTAAATGGTGGAATATCCCCATTCATGGTTTTTTCTATTTAGGGTGAATCAAAAAATTAAAAATATAAAAAATAAAGTGAAAGGTTGGAGTATACTAGTCTTTGGTGATGTTTTTCACCATAAGAAAAATATTGCTACAAATCTAATGGATATTCAAGCTAAAATGGCAAATGGTTATGTCAATGAGAAAAAATTTCAAGCTGAGAAGGTGTTACATATTGAATGGACTAATATTTTAGAAAAGGAGGAAATATTCTAGAAACAAAAATCCAGAATTCAGTGGCTAAAAGAAGGATATCATAACTCTATTTTTTTCTATTAAATTTATCTTACACACAAGAAGAGGAATTCAATCTATATACTTGTTGATTAAAATGGGTATGAGGGTATTATTGATGAACATGTAGGGAGGATAGCCTCTAAGAACTTTCAATATTCAATGGTGGAACCAAATACTAACCATTATGATGCATTAGAAGGGAAACTATTGGACAACATCCATGTTGATTTATCCAAGGAAGATAAAAACCCTCCTCTTAAGGGAAATGAAATTAAATGGAGGAAGTTAGGGTTGCAACTTTTTGTATGGGCTCCTTTAACACTCCTAGCCTAGATATTGTTGTGGGGGATATTTTTTTGGTGGCTAAAGACTTATTCAAATATGAGAGTTTTTTGAAACAACTAAATACTATTTTCCTTTCTCTTATCCCTAAGAAGCTTGAACTCTCAAATGTGGCTAACTTTAGGCTCATCAATCTCAGTAATACTATTTATAATATCTTTTCCAAAGTGCATGTAAATAAGATGAAACCTCTTTTGGAGAAAATGTTTAGAAAATTTTAGAAAGGTTTTATGCCAAGTCACCAAATTTTGGATGTTGCTATTCCCACTCATGAAATTTTAACTTTATGGATAGGAGTAACACCCCTGATATGGATTTTAAACTAGAAATTTCCAAATCTTATGATAAAGTTTCATGGCATTTCCTTTTCCAAGTTTTTACAAAATTTGGTTTCAATGAGCTATTCCTCAACCTTAGAAAGGAATGTGTGACTATGATGAAGTACTTGCTTCTTGTTAATGGAGTTCCTAGAGGATTTTTTTAGTATTGAAAGGGTGATAAGAAAGGTTGACCCTCTATCTCCTTATCTATTCATAATGGTCATTGATGTTATGGGTAAGAATATTCTAATATTTCTTGATAACGGTGTCCTCAAGGGAATCAAACCTTCCACCTCCCTTAACCATAAGCTATTCAAGAATTTTTGGATGACACAATCTTGTTTGGAAAATATTTGGTTGTGTAAGATAGGAAGTGGAAGTTATGTCTCAACAATTATGCTACTATTTTTGGCCAATGCATCAACTATGGAAAAAGTAAGATTTTCTTCTTTAATACCAACCTAGTGTTATAGAAAAAGTGTTGGAATCTTGAGATTTTTGGCTGTTGCCATTGATGTCAACCCATTGTATGAATAAAGTGTTGGAATTTTTCTGGTGTTGAGATGTCAACCCCTAGCATTGGAGTTTTTGGAAGCCTAGAGTTGTTAGTATTGATGTCAATATAATGTTGTTGGTGTTGTCATTGATGTTTTACTTTAGTATAGTTGTAGAAGTTATGTTTGGAGAGATAGTTTGATGTGCTATAGTTTATGGGAGGTGTTGTAAGTGTTGTATATTTGTTGTATAAATTTTAGTAGTGTTTTTGATGCATTTGGTTCACTTGATTTCCAAGTAATTTTGAGAAAAATTGAATGAAAGGATTACAATGTGACAAAGTGGTGTTCAATGTTTTGCTCCACATTTCTTCAGTATTAAATTTATGCTTGTGTGGTTTGGATATGTTGATCAGAGGTTTTCATAGGTTCTATATCCAAAGTTTCAAGTTCTAGATCATTTTGCAGTGCAAGTTATGTTTGATAGTATGCTTGTCTTGTGAAATAGGGTGTTTGGGAGAAACAAGATTGCTCCACATTTATCTGCAGTGAAGGTTCTTGTCTCATGGATCTTAGAAAATGATTATATTGTTTTTATCTATCTTTTCTTTAAGTATTAGGTTATGAGGTGTTCCACAAGGTTTTTTTGGTGTGTTGGATGTATGTGCTAGTGTGTCTAGTTGCATAGAATAAACATGTTCTTAAGTTTCAGGTGGTTGCAATAGTAGTGGTGAATATTCTGATGATGTGGAATATTCCAAGATTCTTTGGAATGTTTTTGTGTGGTTTGTGAGATGTTTATGGACCTAAAGATGCATATTTGTGGTTGCTTGTTAGTGTTGGTGTAAGTTTGGCTGACCTGGTGTGCTAGCATTAATTGTGAAGGATGATTATTTTTTGTGGAACTATTGAGAAGAATTTTAGTGTATATTTGGATCCCAATTAAGTTGTTGCATGGTCTACCTTCACTTCTTTACACTGTGGAATTGCTTTGTGTTGACCTATTTTGATGTTGTATGGTTGAGGTGCATACATTTCCTTAAGGTTGACTTAATTGATTGTTTTTGGTAGGAGATGGTATAAATACAAGGAGAGTTGTTATGTAGATTGTGTCTAGAGTGTGTTATCAAAACATGTGAAAGTAATTAAGTTTGGTGATTTGAGTGTGAGATTTAATGCTCATGACTCCTAGATGTAGTGAGAAGAAGGTGTCTACATTTTAGTCTATTGGATCAATTGTTTTTGCTTTAGTGGAATTCTACCTTTAGCATAAGGGAGATGCATTGTTAATAGTTAAAATTGGTAGCGAATCACCCCTTCTTCTATCTTCTTTATTCTAGAAAATGAGTCCTCTAGTAGTGAGCCCTTATTTCTTTTGGGTGGTGAGCCCTTGGTAGTGAGCCTATTGTATTCAGTGTTGATATTGCTTTATATTGTGAGCTAATCCTCACTATAGTTTTTCCCTTTTTGGGTTTTCCATGTAAATATGGTGTTCTATTATCTATGGTGTTTTGATGTGTTATAATTTTGCTTGTTTACTTTCATGCTAAATTTGATTAAGGGTTTAAGGGCTAGTAAATATCTAAATGTTAATAATGGATTTGATGTTTTAATGTACAATTGATTCACCCCCTCTCAGTCATTTTGTTCATCTAACAATCGATATCAGAGAAAGGTTCCTTGGTAGAAGATTAACTGCTTAAGGTAGATCTAGATGGTGCACAAGAAGGAGGCTCCCTTGTTTGATAGGATGGATTTTGTAATTTTGAATACTAGGATGGAATGTTTCCTTGTTTCCCTAGGGTTTAGAGTTTGGAATTCAGTTAAGGATGGATATACCATGCCTACCAATGGTTTGACAACTGATTATGAGATCAAATCATATGAGAACAATGGAAAATAAAGGAATTCTCTTTTGTGTGGTCGTGTTGATTCAAAACTTTTGAAGGTTATGAGTTACAAATTTGATAAAGAAATTTGGAAGTTGGAAAGTATCTATGAAGGAGATGATAAGGTCAAGCAAGCAGATATGGAGAATTTAAAGACTAAGTTTGAAACCTTGAGGATGGAAGAGGATGAAGATATTGCAAGCTACATGCATGGAGTGGATGAACTTGCCAATTCCATCAATGGCCAAGTGGTGGAAAAATAGAAGAAGATGAGGTGGTAAATAAGGTATTATGAACTCTTCCTAAATATAGTCCAAAATTTTATGCTATTGAAGAAGTTCAAAATTTAGATCATTATTCTAGAGATCCATTGTTTGGTGCTTTAACTACCGAAATGAGATAGTTTGTTCAAAATGATTCAAGAAAAGAGACTACTTTTAAAGCTAGCAAAATAGAGAAGGATGATGGATCCAATCCAAATGATCTTGATGATATAGTAGAAAAAATTGTTAGGATATTAAAAAAGGGAAATGTAAAATACATAGGTAAGTTACCTTTCAAATATTTTAACTATGGAAAGATAGGTCATTATGCTTCAAGATTCCCAACACAAGTTTCAAATGATAATTATAAGGATAATAAAGGTGAATAGATGTCAAGAAAATTTATTATGTTAAAGAAGATGTTAGCATATCTGATGATGAATCTGAATACCCAGATGATGAAAATGATGAATGCTTATTCATGGCTCTGAATGTTGTAAATAATTCTACTAACTTTGAAAGATATGTGAAGGAAATTGCTCCAAAATAGGTCACAACATGAAGGGGACTATGGTGACTACTTTTCATGCTACAAAGGATAACAATCACTAGATAATCTATAGTGTATTCTCAAATCATATGATAGGTGATAAGAGAAAGTTTGTTAAACTTGAGAAGTTTGAAGGTGGTGTAGACATCTAAATTTGACCACTTCTACATGGTCAAAATCGTCTACTCTATTCATCTATTTCATTAATAGTGATTAAATAATTTATTTAATCATTATTTTATTTTCTGCCTAAGGTTCCTAAAGTATGTAATTAAATAAATTAAATACTTTACCTTACCCCTTTTTCTTCTCTAAATTAAATAAATATGACATTATTTAATTTAGTCTTTTAACCCATTTGAATTAAAACCAATTTTTAATTCATCTTTTTCTCTCTCCTTGTCACATTCTCTATAACCCCCTTTTAATCCAGATTAAATTAATTAATCTGTGATTAGGATGTGCACCACTTAATCTTGATTAAGTGTCACATCCTCCATAATCTCCCACTTGTCCCTAATCTCTCATTAATTATCCTAATCTTATGTTTGCACAACCTTAATCAGAATTATTAGCCACATTTGGCCTACCTTTTCTGGTCAACCTTCCCACTTACCATTTTTAGCCTGGACTCTCTTCCCCATGTGAATTTTTAATTCACATTTATTTGCCCAAGGTTCCTCTCTTCCCCATGTGAATTTTTAATTCACTTTTATCTTTCCAAGGTCTTCCCCATCCCCCATGCAAGATTCTAGAAGCCTTGACTTGTCACTTCACATGTGCCAAGGGCTTCTAGAACCTTGGACTTGTCACATCACCCACATGTGACAAATCTCCAGCTTTTTGGAGACCCTCTCTTATCCACTAGATTCTTCCAATCATTGTGAATTTTTAATTCACTTTTATTCCTCCAAGGAATCTTCTCATCCCCCAAGATCCACCTCATGTACTTCCCTTCCACCTCTTGTCTTTCTCTTCCACCTCATTTCCACATCACTCCACCCTAAGACATATCACCTTCCACATGTCAAGATGTGAGGGCTTGTGAGTCCTCAACTCACCATAGCCCTTCATCTTGATCTTTGTTGGATCAATCCCAACCATTGAATTCTCTAGAGAATTCCAATTAGCCTATAAATATCCCCCCAATTCCCTCATTTTGGGAGGAAGTCTTTTGCAAATAAGCTCTTGCAAAATTTTCATTCAAGCTCTCATCCATTTTAGCACTTATATCATCAATCCATGTTGCATCAATTCATCTTGCATCCATTCAACTTCATTGCCATCCAAGGAGCACACAAGACTTCAAAATCAAGGGCCAACCAAGGAAGCAACAACATGAAGGTATAACAACAATCAATTTGTTTATCTTACTTCTATGCTGTCCACTTTCTTAGGCTAATCTTATTGAGGTGCCCTTTTATCTTGTTACTTCTCTTCACATTGCACTATTAGTTTTTATCTAATATCTCACATTAGGAAGTAGCATTTTATTAGGATCAGAGGTGGTATTGTTAAGTTTGGTGAAGATACATCTGGTAAGATATGTGGAAAAGGTTTAATTAGTTTTGATGGAAAGCATAATACAAATTTTCTTTATGTCAAGGGTCTCTGTAGACGCATAAAAATGACTTAGGCCTGCGACCACTATTCTAGCACCTTTCGTCATAACATGATTATAACTCTGTAATTATGTTTCTAACCCACATTCAACTATTAATTAAATAATTTATAATTATTTAATTAATTCATGATCTTCCATTATTCATGATTATTAAATAAATAAATCTTTATTTAATGTGTCACTAATTATCAGTCTTCTTACAATTAAATAAAGTCTCATTTATTTAATTAATCCTTATCATTAATGTCCTCCTGATTATTAAATAAGTATATTTTAATATATTTATTTAATATGTCACTAATTCCTAAATCCTCTCGTAATTAAATAGATTCATTAATTTATTTAATTAATTAACTATCTCTTCTAAATTAAATAATTATTATTAATTATTTAATTGCCTTATGTGACATTTCCCTCTTTTTAAATAAAATAATTTATTTAAAAATGACTTCACATTTGTTAACTAATTCTTCTTTTAGTAATTAATTGCAAAAATCAATTACTCATTATCTCACAAATCTGTATTTTGAATTAATTTAATTCAAAATGGAATTATTCTTCTACAAATCAAGTAATTGCTAAAATTACTAATTTTCTAAAATCTTATCTTCTTATCTCTTGATTTTTACTAATTTCATCTCAATGTCACATTTATTCTCCACCATTGATTTAATTTCTTAAATTAAATCTTGTCCACACATTTGGGGATTTTACCCTTACCCTAATTGAGAGTTGCCATTTTGAATCTTAACCATTGATTCTAGGGCATTTCTCAATATCTCATCTCATCCATTCATTCAAGATTGCATTTTCTATAAAATGACAATCTTGATCTCATTTTTGGGATCTCTTATTATTTTTGGTAATCTAATTATTGTCATCTCTTACTATCATCTTTAGGTTTATTGATAACTTGCATATTATGATTGAATTTCTAGTTTGCATAGAGTTTGTTTATAAATCCTTCAAAGCTTTGTTTAGGGCAAGACATTATAGGATTTGCTCACATATACAATCTGAGGGCATCCATTATCACAAAAAAGTTAGAAGGTACAATAGAAATGAGCCATGGAGAAGAAAGGATTGGGTGAGAGATTTCTTATTCATTCTTTTCTATTGTTTTCCTATGCATTCTATTGATTTGTTGGATTTAGATTAATATTGCATGCTTTATTACATTGGTGAACCCGACCCACTAACACATTTTGTAGGTTCTTGTACGACCTCAGATTTTATTTTGTAGGTACAGGAGTACGGAATGACGCAACCGCAGGCCTACACGATGCAAGTACTCTGTCGCACCGCATTTGCGATCGTGAACGACACATACGCTCTGTTGCAATGCATACGGGCTCGCACATGACACATTCAACGGGATGCAACGCATTTGAAAAACCTAGCACCGCATCCGCTCTGATGAGTGGCAAATGACTGGTTGTTTTCATTTTAAAATTTGTTATCTGGATCCGACGCGACCGCGACCTGTTATTTTTTTTTATGGGATTAAAATGAACCAACCCTAGGATAGACATTTAATTTGGAATTTATCAATCCTAGGATAGGCACTTTAATTTGGAATTTATCAATCCTAGGATAGTCACCAATTTTTTTATTTTTGTTTGGTTAAAATGAACCCCATGCTTGTGGTGAAGCAACATCTTCAGTTAGTGTAGAAAATTTTCACTTGGGTTTAAAACTGAACAACTTTTTGTTGTGCTTGATTGGGTAATAGGTATATGCTCTCCCCTTTACTGGGTGACCAAAAAAATAGACTTACCCATTTTTTTTTATGCATTTTACTGCTTTTTCTTAAATCCTTTAGAAGGCCTGTCATAGTGGGAAAAAGTACTCACCCTACAGGAACAACCTAAGTGGGAACAACCAAAGCCAATTTTTCCAACCCACTATAATCAAAAGTGAATTTTGGGGAAACCCATATTCAATAGCAGTAGGCAAGATAACCATCCCCAAAGTCTTTGTTCTAAAGATTGGGAGGTCTCCTGAGGGAGTTTATCTATTGCCATGTCGAACGGAAACCTTTACTAAGAACCATAGTGTAGAAGCCATCCGTGTCAGTATCCAGACATTATTTCAATCACGGTGCAAGGGGAGGGAAGAACTGCCCCCAAGACACTCACCATATAATCGCCATAGATTATTTGCTCAAGGGATTCGGTATCCACTTCCGTCACCTTGAGTATGCATGGAAAATACAAAAACATGGGAACCCTCTAGGGGGTGACACAGCTGTGTGAGTCGATGCAATTTTAAGCTGTGGGTTTTCATTGCTATGATGACCCTTTGACTATTAAGAGTGAGTCTTTTTGAAGTGTCTTTTTGTTCAAATACCAGTGAAAACAAAAAATGGTCATGCTTGATCCTTGAACATACACTCAATGTTTTAATTTCTATGTGTTTGCCCACTTTTTTTCAAACAAACTTCAACAAACTAAACATCAACAATCTGGGTCCAAAACTTGTCAAATCTACAAAGTTGTTTTCCAAAAATTTGCTTCATGTGACTCAATCGCTCTGTCAAACCGCAATCGCCATCTTTTGAGCCATAATCACTTTGATGGGTCGCATTTGAAACATCCTGAGTAGCATTCGCTATGATGAGCTGCAACTGAAACACACAGAGCCACATTTTCTAGTATCAAACCGCATTAAGTATCTTGAGTCACATTTGAGAAATATCAACCCGCATTTTCCATATTGTGTCGCAATTGACACTTTCTGAACCGCATTCACCTCTGTGAGATGCATTCCCTCTATCATACCGCATTTGCTGTGATGCATTTGCGAAGAATTTCAAATCACCTTCTCACTATCAAAACTAAAAGTCCACAACTTTTCTTTAATCCAATCAAGTCTTCCTTCACTGTTACAGTTCAAAATAGACTCTGAATTTTTCAACTTTCATCAAACATTGCATTATAGGAACCATTTTAGGCTCACAATAGGTTTCCATTGGATTTCCATTAGTTGCATTAGTAACTTCACCATCTCCTTAGACACTTACTTTTGCAGATTTTAGGAGTTGACTCTTACCATTCATTGTCAAAAAATTTGCATTCAATAGTAGGTTCTCATTGGACCCAATTAGCCTTTGTCATTTGTCAAAACGTTTGTGAATTATTTCCCACTCAATAGTCTAGTGTGGAAACTTCACTTTGTCCTTTTTACAGTCCTTTTATGGTCCATTGGTCTTCCAAACTTGAATCATTGCAAATAAAAACTTTGTTTGCTCAAGTTGTCCTCTTTAAATCCCTCAATAGTAAGTACATCTTAGGATCTTTTAGTTGCATATCATTTAGCACCTTCATTTGGTATCACACCATTTACATTCACAAGTCTTTAGTGTCATTTTGGTCTCACTTACATTTCATAGCGTTCCTTAAAAATCCAAAGAAACCAAAAACATAGTATCATACTTAGATCATTCTCTCCATCATCCCAAGTTGAGCAAACATTTTATGGTCAAAACTAGACTATAGAAAAAGAAAAGACTCATGGATTCCTTTAGAAAAGACACCAACTTTCCTGATTTCACAACTAGCATGGATTCCTTCCCTAATGCCACGAACAATCCTTGTTATGACATGGGAAATTCCAGCATCAATCCTTTCAGTGAAATAAACATCCCACCATCTCCATCACATATTTTTGAACCATTTATCCGATGGGATCAAAATGGGGAAGTCTTTGAAGAAGACTTATTAGTTGTTTCCCAACACCTAGAAGTTGTTGATTTTGTGGAAGAAGTAGTCTTAAATGACTCCTCCAAATTCCTAGCTATACTCCTTGACCAAGGGGCTAAATTACCAAAGGGATTTGATCTTAATACTCTAAAAGAAACTTCTCCCAATCCACCATCACATAATCCTTCCATGGGAGCTTCTTCAAAAAATTTCATCAACACCATCAGTGCTACTACCCTTGGTCATACTACCACCACAACCAAAACAACATATATTGGGGGATCATCTACCCAAACCAACACTACATCACAATCCATCCCCCAATAAACATCCACCATCCCTTCACAAAAAATGGGTGCAACTACATCAAACCTCTTTGGAACTTCATCTAGTTCCATAAGTGCATCAGCAAACCTGTTATTAGGTTTTTCAAATGCTATGGCAACCAACTCATCCAACCCTTTTGGGAGAAATGAATGAAGAGTTGTCATACATGACACCCAACCTAATTCCTCACAAGTTAATACCAACATTCCTCATGGCCAAAATTTATTATTTGGGAAAGGTAATCAAGGCCCTCAATCCTTCGCTCCATTTGGCATCAACAAGCTCAAAATCAACAAGGCCCTCAATCCTTGACTCCATTTGGACATCAAAAAACTCAAAACCAACAAGGTCCTCAAATTTTGTCCAACATGGCAGGATCTCACATCCCCACTTATGCCTCTAAATTCCATACACAACAACACATCCCTCATCAAAACACTCATTTCCAACAACCACCTCATTAGAACACTCATTTTGTTCGTCGACAACCAATTCTAAATAAACACATCTCATCACAATAGGTGGGCACTCAAGTTGTCCCTATCACCAACATGTGTGATGCTACCAACAACCCAATTGTGGAAACACTCACACTCCAACTCGCTACTGTTCAAACACAAGTGGAGACATTATAACAATCCAACAAAAAGTCATACATGTCACATGACTTGTGTCCATATCCATTTGACACAACCTTGTACATGCCACCCTTTGCTCATGGATATGTGGTACCTCATTTTCCCAAATACAAAGGGAAAACAAACCCATTGAGCACATAAGAGAATTCACCACTAGTTGCATGGACATTGCATATGAGAAAACTTATCTCATGAGAATTTTTTCTAGAAGTCTCGCAGGTCATGCACTAGAATGGTTCTCGCTATTTCCTAAGGTAATCAAAACATGGGATGAATTGGAAAACAAGTTTGTTGAAAACTATGCCTATAACATTGACATAGATATCGACATTGCCTCCTTATGCAGACTTGCCCAAGAGGATGCAGGAGATACTTTTATTCCATTCTTTCAAAGATGGAGAACCTTAGCAAGTAGATGTCTCGTAGAAATACCTGAAAAGGAGAAAGTCACCATGTTTGTACAAACTCTCCTTGGACCACTAGGGTATGGCTTACAAGTCCATTGTTGCACCACCTTTGTTGACCTTGTTGAAAAGGGTGTTCAACTTGAGAAAGCCTTGATCGCCAAAGGCGAGTTAAAATATGTTGGAAAAACCATCAACACCACCACAAACAATAACCCAAGTAGCTCAAATGATAAAACCAAATATTGGGTTAAGAACAAACACATCATCAACGATGGTGTAGTTGATGCAAAAACAGTCAATGCAACAGGTCATGTACTCACAATCAAAGGAGTACAAAATAAAAATTCACCTGTAACTACACCAACACCAACTGCCAATGCTATCCAAAGCAATCATGTGCAAACTAATCAAAGGCAGCTACATCAACCCCGACAATTCCAAAAACACACATACACCCCTTTGGGTGAGCCTATTGAAATTGTCTTGAAGAAACTTCTTCAAAATGACATCATAATGCTGGAAGAGCCAAAACCGTATGACCCTAGTCAGTTCAAGCCGTCATGGTGGGATGACAGTGCATTTTGTGATTACCACCATGCCAAAGGGCACAAAACTTCCTCTTTTCATCAATTGTGAAATCTGGTACAAGACCTCATTGAGAACCACACCATTGAGTTAGGTGGTCAACCATTCACGTCTAATGCGGATCATACCATTCACAAGAACCCACTACAAGATCATGATAAAGCCTCCTCATCTGGCACAAAGAATACCAATAATCAAGCCAATCACATCTATCCAGCTGACATTAATGTCTGCCCTGCATACAATTATCCTGATGGTACCATCATTAACAATATTCATGTTGTTGATGAAGATGAGTATGTTAATACCATCACCATTAAAAAGGTCTCAGAATGCAATGTCACCACATGTAAAGGCAAGGTCAATATCCTAGGTCCTTCAGCACGTCAACCTAAAATCATCAGACCTGGCCCTTCTGCAAAACAGTCAAATCCTAAACCAGAGTTCAACCTTATTGAGCAATTGAATAAAACATCCACTCAAATATCCATTCTCGAATTGCTCTATATCTCACCCACACATAAGGCCATCTTGGATAAAGTTTTGAAAGAGTTGTTTGTCCCAACCAACATTGATGTCAACCACTTTGAGACTATGGTTGGATATTTGAATTCACCCCATCACATCACCTTTTCAGACAGTGACTATTCCTCGCCCAAACCATCTCATGATGATGCCCTTCACATTGAGGTTTTTGTCCACAAGCATAAGGTTAGATGAGTCTTAGTAGATGGTGAAGCAGGATCGAACATCTGCTCTCTAAAATTGGTTAAAGCTCTTGGTTTCTTTGATGCATGTGTAGATGCTAGCAAGAGCATTATCATTAAGGCATACGATGATGAAGAACATGCTTCTAAAGGCGTCATTACAATTCCACTATGGGTAGGACCAGTTATCATAGATACAACATGTCAAGTCCTCGATCATGACATACATTATAATATCTTACTTGGTCGCCCCTGGATTCACACTCTAAAGGCCATTCCGTCCACATACCACCAATGCCTGAAATTCCCTTTTGATGGTACTAAGATCACTATCCCAGGAGATCCCGATCCATTTCAATACTGTAGCAATCTGTGAGCCACTGTTGAACATCAGGTACCCATCAATCGGGAAGCCTCATCTTCCACCTCATCCAAATATATTAACCCGTCGACACTCACAAAATCATCCATTCCATCACCTTCTGCCACACCATCTTCCTCGGCCTCCATACTAAGTAAGGACCTTCATATCCAGGACCTTAGTTGTGGAGAGTTCAAATTGAATACGGCTTATTGTATCACCATAATACCGAAGCCGCCTAAAGTCTATGGTAGACCATGTTTTGCAGTTGAGCCCAAAACAACTTTCAAAGTTCCACCAAAAAGTGTTTTCACACTGTGGGGCGATATAGGTAATGAAGTCATCGACAACATAGCTAATTGGATCTACAAAGACCCAGAGGAGTTGCCTCCACTACCAGTGCATCTCTATGGAAAAGGCTATGATATATGCAAAGCCCTAGGCTTTCACGGCACAAGTGGTCTTGGAAAGGAAAACAATGGAAGGAGGGAACCTATTATCATTTATGCAAGACCAAGGTACATAGGGCTAGGGTTTAACCAACTCAAAACTGACGATCAATGTACCTATGAACTTTCAAGTGAAGACGTAAGGGCTATGGAAAGTGTCGAGATGAGCAAAGAATCCCTTACCGAAATTGACTCAAATGAATGGGAATGGGGATCAGAAAAAACCCTAAGTGACTATGATATTGATGAACTATTCATAGATCCTGGTCAACTCCCCTTTGAAGAACAATTACGCCTAGAATATAACATTGACCCTATTGAATGACGTTCCAAAAATAAGGAATGGGTAAGAATTCCTTGGAATCCGGAAGAACATAAGGTGTCGTCAGCAACACCTGAATCATCCCACCCCATTCTTGAACCCACCAATGAGCCTAACTTATCTGAGCCCACTATCCATACTTCTAAAATGCCAACCACTAGTCACAATGTTGATAATTTTATCCCATATTATGATTTTGAATTCAATTCATCTAACTCAGAGTATGGGCTATCCATTGCATCTGACATGGAAGTTGAAATTGACAACTTTGCCTTTACACTTGAGGAATCAATTTGCACACTTTCTGCATCTTCCCCATCCTTCACCAGCACTGACGATGGGATCCCCCTTGTTTACCCACAACTAATTGACTGGACCAACAAGCTCCACCAGTGATGGAAATCTTTTAGAATGATGACGCAATTGCAGAATTCATGGGGCTCCATGAAGGCATTCTATGGGGTGATCACAAAATAGGGTTTTCCATTGATCTAGATTGTGCAGCTTATTTCGGGGAGACTATGCAATCCTCCAGTCGCAAAAATACAAAGAATAAAAAATAAAAATAAATGTCTTTAGGTGAAAACCGCAAGGCACCTTCTGACAGTAAAATAGTAAAAACAAAGGACATATCCGAAGGTGAAAACCTCTCTGAGGCACCTAAGGATGCAGGATTGGAATTTCTTCCCGTAACATAGGAAAAATTAGCTATTCTCATTGAAGAGACAATGGAAGTTAACATAGCCACACTAGAGAATCCCAAAATGATTCTCTTAGCTGCATCATTGTCAGACGAAGAAAAACCCAAATTTCAACAATTCTTCAAAGACAAGAAAGTTAACTTTTCATGGTCATATGTTGACATGCCAGGCCTTGATCCTGAATTGGTATTACATCATCTTCCTCTAATCCTACGAATCAAGCCATTCAAACAAAAGTTGTGCAAAATGCATCCACAGATCGCACTACTTGTCAAGGTTGAACAAAAGAAGTTTTTGGATGTTGGGTTCATAAGGTCAATAGACTATGCTGATTGGATATCCAACATTGTCGCTGTTACAAAGCCAACTGGACAAATTCGTATCTGCATGGATTTTAGAGATTTGAATAAAGCTTTCCCAAAGGATGACTTCCCCTTACCAAATATAAACACGATTGTTGACCTCATAGTAGGGTATGAGATGCTATCCCTCATGGATGGTTTATCGGGATATAACCAAATTCGAATTAAAATAGAAGATCAACACAAAACAACATTCACTTGCCCTTGGGGAACATACCTTTTGGCTTAAAGAATGCAGGTGCCATATACCAGAGGGCTATGACAAAAATATTTCATGACATGATGCATATCCTAATGGAAGATTACGTGGATGACCTATTGGAAAAACCTTTGACAAGGAAAGATCATCTCAAAGTCCTAGACAAAATCTTTAGACGGCTTGAGGATTACAAGGTTCGTTTGAACCCAAAAAAATGTATCTTTGGAGTCACTTCAGGCAAGCTGTTGTGATACATAGTTTCGCGATGAGGCATTAAGGTTGACCCAGCAAAAGTAAAAGCAATTCTAGACATGCCTCTGCCAAAAGGAATTAGTGAGTTGCGAACACTTCAGGGAAGATTGCAGTCTATCCATCGCTTCATCACATAGTTGGCAGACAAGTGTCAACCATTTCAATATATGTTACGCAAAAGCAATCCTTTTGTATGGACGGATAAATGCCGCATAGCCTTTGAAAAAATTAAAGAATATCTATTGACACCACCAGTGTTGATGTTGCCTATTGAGGGCAAACCATTGATCCTGTATGTCTTCACAATGAAAAATGCACTGGGGGAATTATTGGTGGAAATTGACCATGAAGAAAAAGAAAGAGCCATATACTACATCAGTCGCACACTAATTGGATATGAACTCAACTATACCATCATTGAGTGTGCATGCCTTGTAGTTGTCTTTGCAGCACAAAAACTAAGACACTATATGCTGAGCCACCAAACACACTTGGTAGCCAAGATTGGCCCACTAAAATATCTCCTGAGTCGAGTAGCATTGACAGGTCGCTTGGTGAAGTGGGCCATGATATTAAGCGAGTATGACATACAATATGTGGAGGGAAAGGAAATAAAATGTCAAGTAATAGCAGATCAACTGGAAGATGCACCAATCCAAGCCACTCATCCGTTGATAACTAATTTTCCTGATGAGTCCATCTTTCACGCATAACCAACTTTACCATGGAAACTATACTTTGATGGGTCCCACACTGGTCATGGCTTAGGAGCTGACATATTATTTATCACACCACAAGGGAATTCCATTCCTAAATCATTTCGGATCAGCTTTCCTTGTACAAATAATATTGCAGAATACAAGGCATTGGTCATAGGTCTCAAGATAGCAATTAAATGGAAAATTCAGACATTGCTCGTATTTGGGGATTCTCAGTTAGTCATCAACCAAGTGAATGATGATTATGAAACAAAGGATGGAAAGTTGCTTCCTTACAAACGAATGGTGGATAGTTTCTTGATGTATTTCAAAATGATTGCATTTGAACAAATCCCAAGGACACAAAATAAGGCAGTCAATGCAATGGCTACCATTGGATCTCCCTTAGACATCCCTAAGAATGTGTCACAATTTGAATTCTTAGTGGAACAACTATTGATGCCTGCATATGATATTCTAGAGTCATAAATGGTGTGTGAGATTGTTGGTCCCAGTTCACCTTGGTACCAGGATATATATGACTATCTCAAGTCCCAAACCCTCCCACCCAACCTGTCCAACAACCAAAGAAAGTCCTTTATCCGAAAAGTGGCTAGACACACCATCGTTAGTGAAACCTTATACCTTCGTGGATTTGATAACACCCTTCTTCGTTGTCTCAACACTGATGAAGCCCAAACAAATTTATGATAAGTACATGAGGGTATATGTGAATCTCATTCGAGTGGTCCAATATTAGCTAGGAAAGTCACCAGACTTGGATACTACTGGTTGACACTAGAAAAAGATGCTCTTCAGTTTGTCAAAACATGTCAGAAATGCCAGGTGCATAGTGACCTAATTCATGCACCTGCATAGGAATTGAGATCGATCACTTCTCCATGGCCTTTCGCACAATGGGGACTCGACCTTGTGGGTAAGATCCATCCATCCTCTTCTAACGGCCATAAATTCATAATCACCGCCACTGAGTACTTTACTAAGTGGATTGAAGCCGTCCCTCTCACTTACATCACCAGTAAGAAAATATCCAAGTTTATTCTAAATTACATCATCTGTTGGTATGGTGTCCCACAATCCATCATCACAGATAACGGTAGTCCATTCAAAAATCAGGATGTCCATGAACTCTGTGAGTGATTCCACATCCAACACCATTTTCCACCCCTTATTATCCACAAGGTAATGACCAAGCTGAGGTGTCAAATAAAACAATCCTTCGCATACTCAAGAAGACCATCAACGATGCTGGCTGAGATTGGAACCTACAACTTAATCCTACTTTATGGGCCTATCATACCAGCATTTGTACCCCTACTAGAGCCACTCCATTTTCCTTGGTCTATGGATCTGAGGCCATATTTCCCATCGAGGTCGAACTTCCTTCTCTCCGAGTCTCCTTGAAAGGAATGATTGATGATGAAGAGTACAGACATACTCGCCTACATGAGCTAGAAATGCTACAAGAAATATGACAAAATGCCTTAAATCATTTGCAGGCATATCAAAATCGTCTTTGTTGAAGCTATAACAAAAGGGTAATGGTGAGAAAATTTGAAATCGGTGACTTGGTTCTCATGCAAAACCCCAAAAATCAGGCGAACCATGAAAATCCTGGTAAGTTTGAGGTTAATTGGCTTTGTCCTTATATCATTACTGCCGCATTTGGTTATGGAGCTTATCAGTTGGCCACATCTGATGGAGAATAGCTGACAGAACCCATCAATAGCTTACATATGAGAAATTTCTACACATAGCATCAGAGGGCTTGGCTAAAACCTAAAAATACAAAAAATTGAAAAATAAAGAAAACAATCGTCCCTTGATGAGAACTTGGCAAACAGGCATCTTGGTGACATCAAAAAAATCAAAAAATGGCAAAAATAGTAAAAAATAAATAAAAATTCATCCAAGGGTGAAAACTTGGCAAACAGGCACCATGCATAGTCGATAATTGCTTCACCATCTGCTATTACTCAAATCGACCTTTATCCATTTATCATAATCACAAAGGCCTGACACATTCATGACATCCATCCTAAGTCTTATTGACTCCGACCATGGTTAGCATTTGGTTGACATCATCCCTTGCATAACCTTGCCTTTAACTTTTGTCTACCTATCTCCATATCATTTGACTCAGGTAATCCCCGATCCGTTTGGGTGAAATACCTGTATCATGTAACTGCAATGGGTGTCACACATGATCCTGCATTGTGAAAAAGTCCTTAAAAACATCTTAAAAATCGGAAAAAGTCTTAAAAAAATCCTAAAAATCGGAAAAACTCCTAAAATTTTGAAAATGTCTTGAGAAAATCCAAAACAGAGTCAAAGTCAATCTAATCAATTCAATCGATCATGTCAGTCAATATTTTTGTCCATGTCTGAACTGCGTTGTCTCTGTGCTTTTGCTACCTAGGCAAGATTCATCTTTGAATCCCCGAGACATTAGGTTAGTCTTTCTAGGTTTGTCAAAATAAAATCATGATTCAAACTTCTGTCCTTTGGACAAGGTCATTGGTCATGTCGAACTACGAGGTCTCTAAGTGCACAACATAGGCAAGGCCATCAATTGATGGACCCCTGAGGCCGCACTAGGTCAGTCCATTAGGGTTTATGCAACAAAATTTTCACACATGTCAAGTTATCTTCAAATCAAGCAAATATTATGTCAATCCCAAACTATCCGTCTATCAGAAATTTGTTTCATCAACACACTTTCAGTCAATTCAGCATGTCTGCAATGACATGTAGTCAAAATTATATCAAGACAATTTAACCTGGCAAAACTTAGGGTTCTTCTTCAGATGTGTCCTTCTGAAAAGCAACTCTCATCAATTTCTTTATGCTTTTGACGTGTCCTTCCTAAGCATCGTCATCCTCATCTGGAATTTTGATGGATTCCCCTAACTCCGAGAATCGATCTCCTAGATATCAACATCATTCAAGATGTGTCCTTCCTAAATTTGATATCGCTTGACATTAAAACACTTGGCAAACACTTGGTAAAAAATTTCTGTCTTTTGATGATTATCATGATATTAGTTCCTTATGTCCTAGGAACCATGACATATCATGATGATTATCCTTGTCTGCTTATCACTTTACTATTAATTTCTCCAGGATGTCCTGACTTCAGGATTTAGAGAAGCAACAACATAGTACGATGATTTTACTGTCTATTTTTTTTTACTATCATGTGGCGAGTTTCTCAAGGATGTCCTAATGTCAGGATTTAGAGAAGCAGCGATGTCTAATGATTGGTTTGGTTTTCTAGTGGTTGGTCATGACAAAGTGACTAGGGGCAATTGTGTTCCTTGTATAAGTCATGATGATCCTTGTCTGTGACTGTTGATCTACATGATGGTTCGACCTTGCACACTATTGATCTACGTCATATCATAGTTTTTGTTGGCCATCATGACATTTTTCACCCAATGATGATTAAAGAGCAACAACTAGGATAGCACTATAACAAAGCTTTGAAGGATTTTGTTTTCATACTAACATGCATGTCTTTCTTTGCACTAACATCCATCTTCGTCTTCTCTTCTCTCACTTTTTGATGATATCCTATGACATACACAAAAACAAAGCTACATACATAATAATACAAGAATTTCATATTCACATTTCACATCTGCATAAACCAAATATCATTAACACAATGCATTTTACATCCATCATAAAACCATCATTTGCATCAACATATAAGCATCATAAATAAACATTTGCATTAGCATATAGGAATCACATCATCATCACATTACACAATGCATACATACATAACCACATCCATAATTGCATTCATAAACATAAGCATAATACCATAACACATAACATCATATAGGCCACATCAAAATTGCATTGCATATATATAACCTCAAAAAGAATGTCATGTCACAGGATAGAGTCGTATGATATCCCAAAAATGGAGCTCGCAGGCTCGAATATCAAAATACAAATGTCTAAAATAAAAATTCCTATGAGGTCCCTCCTCCATCTCGTGGAGGTGAACTGCAAGGTGGTTGTGACCGATCCATCAAGTGGAAGGTGATCTAAATGGGAGTGGTATCCTGAGTTTGACTCTAAGATCTCATAGGATCAGTAACAAGAGGTTGGCTCTACTCTGCCTGGTGTCCTGATGACACTGACCTGTGACCATGCTCTGACCTATGACTATGACCTGATGAACATCTGTGCAAGCTATGAGATCTGTGGCCTGATGACTGCCCTGATGTAGTGGACCCCCAGCACTGGTATGACTATTGTTGTGTGACCGACTACTATTGTGTGTCCGAGTGCCATTGCCTTTCCTACTATAGGATCGGGACAAACCTGGGTCTCATCGATCTGGTGGAATGGTATGCTCATATAAAGCCATGTACCGGCCCCTACTCTCTACTATCCTAGCCAGCTCCCAAGCCATATCCCCTGTTGGTCCAAAGCACAACTCTGCAAACTCGGCAACCCACCACTCTGACTCCTGTCGCTAGATGACAACCTGGTCTCTCTCCACCTGGGTAACCTCTAACTCCGCTGCCAGGGCCTTATTCTCAGACAAGGACGCATCAAGTCTGCTCTGCAAATCCATGATCCATTGATCAATGGTGGCATTGGCAGGTAGAATGGGTGATTTTTCACCCTCATCATCCTCAAAAATCATCCGCTCTTGTAGTCTCTGATTTGTCTCGTCCTCCTCGTCCTCGTCCTCATCCTCCTCCTCTCTCTCCTCATCCCTCTCCTCCTCTGCTCGGATCTCCTCAACATCTATACCAAGAGGCTATCCCCCAGCAAATGGATCCTCCTCGACCCTCCTCTCCACCTCTGACCTCCTCGGCCTCCACCTCCCACTCTCTCTCCTCACCCTCCTCCTAAATTGGTGACAATGGTACAACACTTACTCTCTTCCTGACTCTCTTAGGCTGCCTCCGCCCTCTGTCATATCTCCTCCTCCTAGCGCCCCTGTCATCTCCCCCACCTCCTCTGTCTCCACCACCTCCTCCATCTCCCCCACCTCCTTCATCTTTACCCTCACCTCCCCTACCTCCATATCTCCCCCCAACACCTCTACCATCTCTGCCTCCATCCTTGCCACCCTGACCTCTCCTTTGTACCCATGGGATAATTGATCTTCGGTCAATAGGTGGTGGATCATCTAGATCTGTCAACAGGATGGGCTGATGAATCTGCCACCAGGCATCAAACTCAATAGATGTCCCTAGATCCGTTGGACCACCCCTCCACACCCACTGAATTGCAATTAGGCCATCTACTTGTTGCTCGACCAATGTCACTGATATGGGCGGCCCCCATATGGTCTCTCTAGAAGACCATGCATACTTTACACTTCCTACTGACACACTCTACTGCTCTCCAAACTATTGTAATACCCACTGGGGCAGGTACATCTCAATAATCCACTGGGTCTATATCATGTGATCAATCAAATATCAGAACTATCTACAAAAAGATAAATGGCCATCCTCATCAGGCCACTGACTGCAATCTTTGTAAGGCCTCCAAACAAAACTGATCATCATATCAATCTGATGACGCCAGTACCCGGTATCTCCCACATGATTCTGGCTAACTGACCCCGCATAAAAATAGACGTATGGCATCCCATCACCCAGTTGTTGCATATGTATTGGTGGTCAAAAGATGGGAATGCGCTCCCATACCCAGATCATGAGTAGGGTAGTGCTGCAAATGATATTGTGCCCTTGGTTATAAGCAACCTCATGTAGCTAATGATAAAGCATGGCCAACAAGCAAGGCCCCAGGTGAAAAATTTCCTATGTGCTCACATACAGACCAGTACATCCCCCCATCCTATGGGAAATCCATGACCACGATGATTTGGAATCAGTAATCCAACAATCAGTGTCATCAACATAGCATCCCACCTGAGAAACCGGTCAGCTACAACATCCCAACCGATCTCATAACCATCCATGCCCAACTAGGAACCATCAACATCATCATCCATCTCTGATAGGGCTTGTCACCATCGGTGTGGATCATAGATAACTCTCTCTCCGCTAATCAGAATGCGAAGAATACGGTAGACATCCTCCAAGGTCACAGTCGCCTCTCCAGTAGGCAGATGAAATGAGCAGGTCTCTAAGTGCCACCTCTCACAAAGAGTTGTCAACAAACCCCTATTTTCCCGAATAATGGGCATATAGGTGATATGATACAGACCTAGTGCCATCAGTCGCTATCTTTGTCTATCGATCAGGCAATCTCTAAAGGCGTATGTCGCTAGCTTGAACTCTCGGGTGTAAATTGGCACAAGCTAACTCTACACAAGTAAGGCTAAGAATTAGCACATTTTGGGCAACATTGTTGAAAGGTTATTACTACTGAGAAGTCAAGGGTGCATCCAAACTAATCTCAGCACGGGGTCAACAAAATTAAACTCTGGTTAACTACAATTGTGTTGCGTTGACTGCAAATGCACCACAATTAGTCAATTTCAAATATGTCGTTCTAGCTAGAAAATGTGTAACCTAACAACGAATACACTGTTTGGCATGAAAATTGTGTTGCGAGTTGGAAAATGCGTCGTGTGACTAGGAAATTACATTGCAAAATGGTAGATGTGTCGCAAAAGCCTCACTTGCGTCGCAACTTGGCGATTGCATTGTTTCCCCTTATGGATGCACAATCAAACAACAAACCCTAACTACCCATCGCACTTGCATCACGACGCAAGCAAATGCATTGAACGTGAAGATGATTGTGGTTTACGCAACATCATTTGCATCGCAACACATGTGTTTACCCCTCCTAAAACCCTAATAAATGCATTAAATTCAAAAATTGACAAGGGGGATAGGGTACTTACCGGTGCCTCTACGCCCTCAGGTCGTCGGAATGTCTGCACCTTGGTATCTGTTAGAATCCAAGATCACCTGCATGCAATCACCTGTCACATGCAAAAGACATGCAAAACCAACAAGATGTTATGTAAACCTCAAAGTGTAAAATGCATTATGAGAATCTCAAAATTACAAATAGATCAATCCTTATGAAGGAGATCAAGAAACCCTAAAAGGGAAACCCTAAATGAAACCCTAGTGTGCACACTTAATAATTAATAAATAATTATTAATGCGCCTAAGTTTAGCTTAAGCAACTAGAGGAATAAGTGACTTAATTAATTAACCAAGATATAATAACTTATTACTCTAACACCCCCCCTTAAGATGAACTTAGGAAGAAGCTAAAACACTAGAAGAAGATGCATGCAAACAAAGATGGGCCCCAACAACTAGGCCTGATCAGGTACCCATTTACAAATGCAAGAAAGAGGTAGAGGAGGAAAACCCAGTGGGACAAAACCCCCCTACAATGATATGACATGCTGCAAAGAAGCACTGGAAGAACACTGTAGAGTAACACTGGAACCACAATCTGGCAAGCAAGGAAAGATACTTCTATCTACAAGAAACCATATCGGAATCATAATGATGCAACAGTAAACCCGATGCCACGGAACACTCGAAAACTCCAAACGGGAACAACGCTAGAATCTATGAAGTAGTAGTCAATTATTGAATGATGTATCACTGAAAACGAAGTGCAAAGATGCAAGATGCACTCTCCCAACTGCCAAAATATCCAAGTAATCTCCAAAACACCCATTGGGCCAAATCTGGATTAATGAAAAATCTGGAATAGATACAGAAAAAAGTGCATGACAGCAACATAAAGCTCCTCAATACCTTTCCAACGCCACAAAGATAGCGAAAATCGGAGATCGTGGCAAAGAGTTATGAGCTCGGAAGCATAAAAAGTACATCTGACTTCAACCAGAAATAAATGCAGTAAAACAAGAAAATACTGCAAAATAAATTGTACCAAATGAAAGTACTCGGAACCAGCTTTCCGGCGATATCTCATTTGCCCGATTTCGATACCGTATGCCCAAGTTATGCCAAAAACAAAAAAACTGCTCTTTTAAGGCAAATAAGGGTTAAGGGGACAAAATGTCATACGACCGATGATGTCATGCTGATGTCAGCACTTCACTCCAAACAATTTGATGGCCATTTGGCCGTCAGCACAAAAATTCGGCCCCCTACAAAAAAAATCCCGGGATTTGGTCACCCATATGACCGGTAGTGGGCGCTGGGAGTCCGACCGAGGGTTGGGCGCATAGTACCCGGTCCCCCATGTGACCGCGGGCCAGCTGCAGGGTGCCCGTGGGGGCTGGCACTAGGACACCCGGTTCTCCATAGGACCCCGAGCTCGACGGAAGGGGCTGAAGGTTGGGGCCGACGGTCGGATGGGGGAGCCACCGGCGCCAGCGGCGGACCGATGGCCACCCGATGGCCACCCAACGATAGACCCTTGTATACTGCAAGGGTCGGCACAATTCCCCAAAAACCCTATTTTTAAAATGTTTTCTGATTTGCGTGCCTCGGAACGCGTGCTAGGGAGGCCGTACGGCCTCCCTGGCAAATTTTTTTGCCTCCCAAACCAACTTCACCAAAATCAACCAAATGACAGGCATTCCTAGGGTTTTGAGGCGCTGTGAATGCGATGGCGACGTCTGTTTGAGCCCATAATGTGTCAAAAAATTGGCTACCCCCAGATCTTGCAGAAAAGATGCCTATGGAAACCCTTGCATTTGAAACTCACTGAGAAGCCATATCTTCAGATCATGAATAGGCAGCTACAGGTTTGGAGCTCTGATACCATGTTAGAATCCAAGATCACCTACATGCAATCACCTGTCACATGCAAAAGACATGCAAAACCAACAAGATGTTCTATAAACCTCAAAGTGTAAAATGCATTATGAGAATCTCAAATATTACAAAGAGATCAATCCTTATGAAGGAGATCAAGAAACCCTAAATGAAACCCTAGTGTGCACACTTAATAATTAATAAATAATTATTAATGCGCCTAAGTTTAGCTTAAGCAACTAGAGGAATAAGTGACTTAATTAATTAACCAGTATGATATAATTAATTAAGCATAATAACTTATTACTCTAACAGTATCCACGATGGGTAGTCACTAGAATCACCATCATCTCTCTGAGCTCTAATTTCTAAAATTTCTATATAACAAATGGGCAAATGACACTTGGATTGACCTTTTGAACCAATTTATAGGCTGAAAATTAGGGTTTTGACCTAGTAGGTTGTTTTGGAGGCTCATTTGACCACCTTTGACTAGCATTTGGCTAGCTCAACGTCCTCCATTTCTGAATCAGATCGTGCCATCACTTTTTTGGTCATTAATTGAATTAGTCGGGATATTTTCCAAATTTTTCTGACCTCAGGTCAAAATTCAAAAAATTTCCCAAGGGGGCATAGGCACTCCGTACCTTCACTAGGGCATATTTTGGACTTGTTTTCTTTGTCATAATGCAATAAACTGCATTATGACAAAGAGGGGCAAATGTAGACACATAAAAATGACTTAGGCCCACGACCACTATTCTACCACCCTTCGTCATAACATGATTATAACTTTGTAATTATGTTTCTAACCCACATTCAACTATTAATTAAATAATTTATAATTATTTAATTAATTCATGATCTTCCATTCTTCATGATTATTAAATAAATAAATCTTATTTATTTATTTAATGTGTCACTAATTATCAAAGTCTTCTTACAATTAAATAAAGTCTCATTTATTTAATTAATCCTTATCATTAATGTCCTCCTGATTATTAAATAAGTATATTTTAATATATTTATTTAATATGTCACTAATTCCTAAATCCTCTCATAATTAAATAGATTCATTAATTTATTTAATTAATTAACTATTTCTTCTAAATTAAATAATTACTATTAATTATTTAATTCCCTTATGTGACATTTCCCTCTTTTTAAATAAAATAATTTATTTAAAAATGACTTCACTTATGTTAACTAATTCTTCTTTTAGTAATTAATTGCAAAAATCAATTACTCATTATCTCACAAATCCATATTTTGAATTAATTTAATTCAAAATGGAATTATTCTTCTACAAATCAAGTAATTGCTAAAATTACTGATTTTCTAAAATTTCATCTCCTTATCTCTTGATTTTTACAATTTCATCTCAATGTCACATTTATTCTCCACCATTGATTTAATTTCTTAAATTAAATCTCGTCCACACATTTGGGTATTTTACCCTTACCTTAATTGAGAGTTGCCATTTTGAATCTTAACCATTGATTCTAGGGCATTTCTCAATATCTCATCTCATTCATCCGTTCAAGATTGCATTTTCTATAAAATGACAATCTTGATCTCATTTTTGGCATCTCTTATTATTTTTGGTAATCTGATTATTGTCATCTCTTACTATCATCTTTAGGCTTATTGATAACTTTCATATTAGGATTGAATTTCTAGTTTACATAAAGTCTTTTTATAAATCCTTCAAAGCTTTGTTTAGGGCTAGGCATTATAGGATTTACTCACATATACAATCTAAGGGCATCCATTATCACAACAAAGTTAGAAGGTACAATAGAAATGAGCCATGGAGAAGAAAGGATTGGGTGAGAGCTTTCTTATTCATTCCTTTCTATTATTTTCCTATGCATTCTATTGATTTGTTGGATTTAGATTAATATTGCATGCTTTATTACATCAACAATCTGTTTTGCAGAAATCCATCATTACAGTCTTTAGCACAATCTTCTAAGTGTATGAAAAATGTGTAGAAAAGGATATAATATTGTATTTCAGGATGGTGGTTGTGAGATTAGAAAAGGAAGCTCTATAACTTTGGTTGCTATAGGAACAAAGACAAAATGGAATGTTTATCAGTGCAAAGGTGATAATGGTAAGTTCTTTATGAATCAAATCAATGCAACTTGGATATGACATGGAAGAATGTGTCACATCAATTTTGATAGCCTAGTGAGGATCATCTCTACTCAAGTTGTGAGAGATCTACCAAGAATTACAAATCCTATCAATGTAGGTTGTAAGGAATGTCAAGTTGGGAAGCAAACAAGAAATGGGTTCAATATCAATGAATATTCTAGTGTAGGACCTTTAGAATTCATGTATATAGACCTATGTGGACCTAAAAGAACAAGAAGCTTTCAAGGTAACATGTATTTCATGTTATTAATTGATGATTACTCTAGAATGAGTTGGGTAACTTTTCTTGAAGAAAAATCAAAAGCTTTAGAAAAGTTTAAATCATTGAAGGCTATGGTTGAGAATGAAATGGATATAAAAATAAAGTGTTTAAGGTCTAACAGAGGTGGAGAGTTCATATCCAATGAGTCTAACAACTGTTGTGAATATAATGGAATAAAAAGGCATTTTTTAGCCCCTAGAACTCCTCGATAGAATAGAGTGGTGGAGAGAAAGAATAGAACGGTTCAAGAAGAAACAAGGACAATGTTGAAGGAAAAAAATCTACCAAATTTATATTGGAGAGAAGCTATTCATAGTGTAGTATACATAATCAATAGAGTACAAGAAAGAGTAAACAATTCAAAAAACTTCTTATGAACTATGGTATGGAAGACCTCCTACTGTCAAATATTTTAGAGTGTTTGGAAGAAAATGTTATATCAAGAGAAATGAAGAAAATTGGAGAAAGTTTGATGCAAGGTCAAATGAAGGAATATTTCTTGGATATTTTACAAGAATCAAGGCTTATCAGTGATACAAAAAGTTATTGAAGAAGATAGTTGAAAGTGTAAGTGTCAAAGTAGATGAGGAATCACATAAAATCTTAGTATTGATAGAAGGATATGAATCTAAGGATTCTTCTTGCAAAAAAGAAGGAAAAGAAGAAAAAAAAGAAAAGGAGATGTAGGTTGAAGAGGAAGAAGCTCTGGAAAGGATTCCTAAGACTCCTATATGTTTAGAAGAATCAGTATGAAGATCCAATCATTGGTAATAAGAGTAGAGGTGTGTTGACAAGTGTAGAGGAGGGGGACCAACCACTTGATGACTCTAGGTCACCAATAGCCAAGAGTTGAAGGCTTCCCTAAACTACCTCAACTGTGTAGGTGTTAAAGGGATTGTTTTATGTATAAGGATAGAGAATGAAGAGAAATCTTAGTGATTTTGTCACTCTAGTAACCCAAGAGCTAGGTTTGGGCTAAGTGAGTGAGTTTTTGGAACTTACACTGTACCTCAAAAAACTCTCTACCAGAGGACACCGACGTAGGTTACAAATGACATTGCAGTGTGTTGACGCCTCACAGGTGCACTAGCATTCGTATGGACAAATAGTAAAAAATGATAGTCAAAAGTGTTGGAAACCTACTAACAACTTACCTACTAAAGTTTTAAGTGATGATAAAATAAATAAATAATAGAATGACTGAAATAACAAGAGAGATGATATAAGAGTGATAAGAAAAAAGATGGTAAAAGTTCAACTCACAAAAATTCTAGTTCTCCTGTAAGCTCCACATGAATGAGTATCTACAAACAAAAAAGTGGAGAAAAATCTTAGGGCTATTTCAGGGCTTTCCATAGTCAAACCACCATTTTGGTGTTTCCACTTCCACATACAACCAGATAGATAAAGGAGTAGAAATGCGATAAAGAAAGTATGATGGAAAGGAAAATATTAAACACTACAAGAAACACTATGCTACTCAAATCCAACAACAACACAATAGTAAGAAAGACAATACCACCCTCAACCAAAGGAACTCAAGGCCAATGTGAGAGGAATGCAAGTCTACAACCATAGTAAAGTGGACATGGTCATAATGATGCCAAAAGACGTATCACAAGACACCAAGTTGCAAATTTTGTGGTAGATTTGAAGAATGTTGCGATGTTGGAATATTGAATCCAATAGTGTAGCAGGTAGCTAAAGCCTGTGAGAATTGTGAAGAAGCTATGTAAAAGTGTGTAGAATATCTAGAAGAATGAATGAGAATGAAGAATAGACATTTGAAGATGAGATGAGTTTGAGAGGGAATGATCCATTCAAAGGTAGGTTGAAGGGTGCAGGGGCATTACATTTTTTTGCCAATGGAGAACTAATGCCTTTGTAGTTTCTAGAGGTAGGAATCATATTAGGACACCAACGTGCCACACAAATGTTTGTGCACCATGCATGTGTCCTTGACAGAAATTCCCCCATCGACCCTTAAAACAAGTGCCAAGTGGATGGGGTATGGATGAGTGATGTGAAATTACATGGTCGAGTTTGATTTTTCTAAGGCGAAGGATGTAAAAGGGGAACCTCCAAGGGGGCACAAATTCACTCCTATACAATTTTCTCCCACTTTAGCAAACATGAGAGCTAATGAGTAAATTCGATAAAGTAGGTTAAAAGAGTTCTAAGAAAGTATACTTGAACCGTCAAGGAAACATACCACAATTTGGCATGGTCAAAAGTGCAAGGTAGGAAAATGGCTCCACTAGTACTCTCTCCTAAGGAGGATTGAACAAAGTGCACCAGAGGCCCACAAACCAATGGTGAATAGATCCTGTAGGATGTAAGCACTTCATAGGTCCTCAAACTTGCAAATAAGGCACCCCCAAGTGCTTGGTCTTGAAGGAATCCCGATGTAAGGGACTTCGCAGAGTCAGATTGGAAATCAACTTCATAGGTGCATTTGCAAAGCAACATGTTAATCTATTTAAAAAACATGATAGATGTCAAAAAGAAGCCAAATAGATACACAAGCAGATAGTCAGATAGAGAGTCAAGAGTTGAAGGAAGAGATTTCAAAGGGGTCCCTCAAGAACCCTTCAAAATAAAAGGGGTCCACTCAAGGAACACACTATTTAAAAGTGCAAGAGTATTTTTCGCAAATCAATTCAACATCAAGGAATCCTTTTGAAATATTTCACTTCATGAATGAGTTTGAAATGAAGAAGCTCCCTTGAAAGGGGAATGTCAGAACCTTACCCACAGGAAAAGGTGCTCCCTCCTTGGAGCAAATTTTCTCAAACTCTTTCTTTACAAACCCATGATAAAGGAAAAGTATTCTACTAGGGGTCCTTGTTGAGGAATGCAATTTTTGAAAAATATTTTAAAAAGTTAAAGATGAAGATTTTCAAGAAAAGATTCATTGGCCACTGAATTCATTTTTTCAAAATTGAAGTAGCATGAGATCCCCCCCTTAGGATGGTGTGTGCCAAGAACAAAAGGCATGTGACATCCTAAGGAGAAAAGAAATAATAAAAATTGATGTTGTGGCCTGTGGAACATAACAAGATGTAACTGTGGTAATGTTTCTACACATGTGAGGGACAAAACATGAGCACCACAACATCACAACACAAGCAAAGAAGAGAAAAAGATGCAAGGAAAGGGCTAAAAAAGGACATAACAAACAAGATACAAGGGGATCTGATATTTTGTGGGTAGCGTTTCTCATAAATATAGATAAATAGATATATTAATATATAAATGAACTGTCAACCCCCTACTATATCAGACTATGTGAAGAAGGTACATGAAGAAAAAATGAAAATAAAAAATTGGATCAACATGGAAGGGAGGCCTAAATGCCCCCAACACTTTGCATCATCCCCAATTTTTAAAAATCAATACAAGACAAAGAGAAGAATGATGCAACAAATAGAAGAATTTTTATGACACAAAAACACTCATGTGTCCAAGCAACTATGAGGGTGAGAAGGGTCATCTAGGAAAATATAAGAAAAGCATGGGGGAACACAATCTAATCAACAAATAAAGAAGAGCCACCCCCTATTCCTCATCAAGTAAAAGGTCATTGTTCTCTTAATCTAGATCACTATAAGGGGAGGGTAAATGAGCCTGTAAGGGTGGAATATCGAGGGGGGTACCCTCCAACCCTCCTAAAACAAGAGCCAAGGAAGAGCACCCCTCGAGGTCTTCTCCACTTAGTTCCTATGGGGTGAATGTAAATGATTTTACAAAGATTTTTGATAGGGCCGAGACTTCATCCATAGAGTTAAACATGCACTTCATAGGAGTACCATGTTTCAACTCAGTGGGTGAGGGAGGTAGCACCCGAGATCCACTACTAGCCTCATTGAATGACTCAGGAGTAGTGATGAACTCTAGGGATACCGAGGCTTCCTCTATCACTAGGATGACACAAGCCAATGCAAAACCACCCTCCACAAAAGGTGAACCCTTCTTCTAACCTCCATTGCAAGTGGGTTCATCCTCCATATTTTTCTTCATTAGGGGATGTGATATCCTCACAGATGAAGAAGAGGTTGTGGAGGAAGAGGAGAAAACTATGGCAAACACCACTAAGGTATTCGAAATTTCCACAGGTTTTGAAAATGGAAGTTGTACACAAGGGACATCAGAAGGGGAGGCTCAACTAAAGGAGCAATGAATACCTACACTCTCTATGAGGGAGGATCATTCATGCTTGCAAGGGGAGCCAGAAGCAAGATTGAAGTACATTGAAGGAACTAAAGAAGAGAGGAGGAAAGAGGAGGACAAAAAAAGATTCTGAAGTAAGAGTTACTGACTCCTCTTCCTTTTTCTGCAAAGTGACCTACTTAGCAGCCAGATCCTTCCTTTGATGCTTGCACTCCTGCGCAAGGTGGTTTCTATGACTCCAAGAGCTAGAAGTTTTAACCTGAGAAGAGATAGAAGAAGAAGAAGTGGAAGGGTCCTATATGTGAGCTAGTTTCCCCTTCCCCTTTCAGAAAGAAGATGCAACTTGCTATTACACCACAAGGTGAGTCATTTTCAGCTGAACCTTTCCCTCAATCTTTTACTTAACATAATTTTGATAAAGTAGGTCTATTTTGGGAGGAAACAAACCAACTAGGGTGGGCAAAAAATGATCCATAGAATAACCCCCATGGGATACCAATGGATGGTATCTAGTGTCGTGCACAACATGCATGGAACCTTTGTGAGAGAACTTCAAACACTTGTGAATAACTAAAGAAATTCCATTCATGGAAGCTATCTAGGGAATTCCTAACTTCACCCTAAATAGATTGGATTCCAAAATGACATCAAAAGTAGTATCCACAACCCTAGGTCCAACTAGGACAAAAAGAGTTATAGAACCATATGGAGCAAGAGAGATGCCATTGTGTGTACATATAGTAGTTTTTTTCCTCTCATATTTCTCCCTCTATAATGAATTTAGCCACGTCTCCTTTGTAATAACATTCACTTGACTCACAGGGTAAACTAGGACCCCTATCACAATGTTTCCATTTAGGCGAGCAGGAATTATAAGGGAGAGGATTTTTTATTCATGGGTAAGTCCTACGAGGTGAAAGACACATCTGACAAACTACTCGCAAGTTGAGGGGGAGGACCAGGAGTGAATGGGACCACATTTATATATGTCTATACTTTAGGAGAAGCATTAGAAGGGTCAATAATTAAGTTTACAGAGTGAGATAGAAACAGGTTTGTATAAATCTGAAACTCACTATTCACCTTAGCCATTGACTTATTTGTGTTTTTCTTCTTTCCATCAAGATGGATGGTACCATCATTGATGCGTTCATGTATCTCATGATGCAGTCACATGCAATGTTTAGTATCATGCCCATGAACATGATGGTACTAGCAGAATGCATTTCCATCATACCAGTCAAGGTAAGGCTCCCTCAAAGGTTGAGGATATTCTAATGTTATAATCTTATGCTTCAGTAACTTTTGCAAAATAGAAGAATAATATTCAGATAGTTTTGTTAACTTTTGTTGTGTCTGAGGCTTCAATCGTTAGTTGTGGCAACTACATTCACAACATAATTTCCTTTTCTTTAAATAGAAACTATAGATTTTCCTTTAGAATGGGAGTATGAGGAGGATCCCCTAAATAGAACCACCATTTGCTATCACTCCCACAACACAGCACACAAATGTATGAAAGAAGGATATTTCATCAAGGAAAATTTCTACTACCAAGCTCACTGCAGGTTGCTTATGAATACATTCTACATGCATGAATCAAGTAGTGTGTATTATATTTTTGAAAAGAGCGCTTGGTATCATACAATGAAATCGGTTATCTTCTCATGCTCTCCCTGCTTACATCAGATAAGATTCGAGGTCATCTTCGGATCAATGTTAGCCTAGAATTTTTGGAGAAATAGATTGACAAGCTAGTTGAATGAGAATATAGAATAGTCAGGTAAGGAATAGTACCACTTGAGTGTGGTATCCTTGAAAGATCGAGGGAAAATATTTTCCATTAGGGCATCATGGTCAAAGAAATCCATGCACATAGCATTGAAAGTTGATACATGTGTCTACAAATCTCCTTTACCACCATAATTTTCAAACATAGTAATTTCCATTCCATGAGGGAAGGGAGTGCTCAAAATTGTCATTGACAATGGACTATGTCAAGAGAAGGGTTGAAAGATATGATAGAAAGGGGCTTTAGATAGGTAAGCCAACTGGTTTTGCATTTGACCCATATTCTATAGGAGAGCATTCAAGATAGGATCTGAAGATGACAAAGGTCTAGTGGAACCTCCTCCCAAAACCACCACCATTGTGACCACCGCCAAATCCACCATTGGGGCCACCAGTGTTGCCTTTGTCAAAGCCACCACCATGTCCTCCACCAGAGCCCCACCGCCAACACTGCCACTACTATTGAATCCACCACTATTCATTCCATCAAATCTCCCACCACTAGGGGCAGTAGGAGGGGTGAAACTAAAGCTAAGGGGTATTCTATTCACCTTGATTGTGTGGGATGTTTGAGGAGCAAAGGAAATTTTGATTGAAGGGCCAATTTTTTCGATGTATACAAATGTGGTAGGCATCAAGACACCTATCTATCTTTCATAAGCATTGAGCACCATCCCTCAGGTAGTACCCAATCTAGTGTTATACGAAGGGATGTATGCTTCGGTTAGATTGGTAATCTGAGTAATAATTTTGCACCTGTATGATATTTTCCTAACATGTATCTTACCTCATTAACAAGCCTAGCAACTCTTGCCATATTTGGTGCTTTCTCCAAATGATTCATGAGGTCTAACAACCTCATGTCTAATGCCAAAAATTTTTCTATAGGAATGTGCACAACATCATCCTCATTCATAGACGAAGCTATAGGGGATGTTGGAGGAGTGAGTACATGAGTGGTCTGATCAATGAAACCCATCTCGTTTGTTGAAACCTCCTCTAAGAGATAATTGATAGTAAATCCTATGGTAAAACCAGTGGTAAAGCCAAAAGTGACCTTCATATTTTCCATTTTTAAGTGTCACACACTTCTCTTGACAACATACCCAGAGGTCGTATACTGGGTTGTGATGCTCATAAAACTCCACAACACCCAAGTTTGCAACAATCACTGAGTGTGAAGGAGACAGTCTCAATATGAAGAAATAGATGAACGTTGTTCACATAAAGTTCACCAAAATGTAGAGGAGGGGGATTGACCACTCAATGAGTCCAGGTCATAGAGAGTCAAGAGTTAAAGGTTTCCCTAATCTACCTCAACCACGTAGGTGTTCAAGGGATTGTTTGATTTTTAAGGATAGAGAATGAAGAGTACTCTTAGTTCTTTTTTCACTCTACTAACTCGAGAGCTAGGTTTGGGCTAAGTGAGTAGGTTTCTAGAACTCAGGTTGTACCTTGAATAACTCTCTGCCAAAGGACAACAACGTAGGTCAGGGATAAAATTATGATGTTGTGGCATCTCACAAGTGTGTTGGCATCCATATGGATAAACAATAAAAAAGGACAGTCAAAAGTGTTGGAAACCTACTAACGACTTAGCTATTGAAGTTTTAAGTGATGATAAAAGAAATAAATAACATAATGATTGAAATAAAAAGAGAGATGATATAAGAGTGATAAGAACAAATATGGTAAAATTCCAACTCATGAAAAGTCCAGTTCTCTAGCACGATCCACACAAATGAGTAACTACACACAACAAAGTGGGGAAACATGTTGGGGTTGTTTTGGGGCTTGCCGCAGTCAAACCCCCATTTTGGTGTTTCCAACTCTACAAACAACTAGATAGATAAAGGAGTAGAAATGTGATAAAGAAAGTATGTTGTAAAGGAAAATATTGAACACTATAAGAAACACTATTCTACTCAAATCCAACAAAAATGTAGTAGTAAGAAAAATAATACCACTCTTGAACAAAGGCACTCAAGGCCAATGAGAGAGGAATACAAGTCTACAACTCTAGAAAAGTTGATGTGGCCACAATGACATCGAAGGAAGTATCACAAGATGCTAAGGTGCATCTTATATGGTAGATGTGAAGAATGTTGTGATGTCGTAATAGTGAAGCCAATAGTGCAACAAGTAGCTCAAGGGTGTGAGAGTTGTGAAGAAGCTATGAAAAAGTGTGTAGAATCTCCAAAAGAATGAATGAGAAGGAAGAATAGGCATTCCAAGATGAGTTTGAGAGGGAAATATTTGTTCAAAGGTTGGTTGAAGGGTGTAGGGGTGTTACATTTCATCACCAATGGAGAATGTAACACCTCCATAGATTCCAAAGGTAGGCATCTTGTCAGGATGGCAATGTGTTGCATAGATGTATGTGCATTACGTGCATGCCCCTGATAGAATTCCCCCACTGACACTAAAAATAAGTGCCAAGTGGATGGGGTACGAATGAGGGATGTGGAATTACATGGTCATGTTTATTTTTTCTAAGGTGAAGGATGTAAAAGGGGAAGTTGTAACGGGGGTTCAAATTCACTCCTATACAACAAGAAAAAAAGTTTCCATGACAAAAAATAGGTAAATTTGTGTCTACTTTCCAAAGTAGAACCTAAGACAGTGGTTGAGACATGTAAGGATGAGAACTCAACCAAATCTATGAAAAAAGAATTGATGCATATTGAGAAGAATCAGACTTGGGAATTAGTACCAAGACAAACAAACAAGAATGTAATAGGAACTAAATGGGCATTTTGAAACAAGTTGAATGATAATGGAGAAGTTGTCAAAAATAAGGCTAGACTTGTGTGTAAAGGCTACTCACGAGTGGAAGGAATAGATGTTGAGGAGAAATTTTCTTCCGTGGAAATAATGGAGGCCATTAGGATGTGTTTGGCCTTTGCAACACATAAGGATTTCAAGGTTTATTAGATAGATATGAAGTCTACATTCTTGAATGCTGAGTTGGAATAAGTGGTATACATTGAAAAAACAAAAGGCTTTCAGTTATTAGATGATCCTAATAGGGTTTGTAGATTGAAGAAGACATTTTATGGATTTAAGAAAGCTCCCAGAGCTTGGTATGCAAGATTGGATAGGTACTTGTTGCAGAAGGGATTCAATATAGTTACCACACATAGAAATCTTTACTTTAAAGTTGACAAGAATCAAATCTTGATTGTGGTTGAGTATGTTGAGAATATAATATTTGGAGGAAATGAGGTAATGTGCAATAATTTTACAAAAGATATGAAGAATGAGTTTGAGATGTCAATTTTGGCAAGATGAATTTATTCCTTGAGGTTCAAATCAATTATTCAGAAAATGGAATATTCATTTCATAGTCAAAATATGTCACTTGGAAATACTAAAGAAGTTTGGAATGGAAGGCTCTAAACTGATATGTACTCCTATGGTTACTGGTTACAAGTTGAAAAAATGATGAATCTCTTAATACTAATCAGAGAAAGTATAGATCAATGGTTGGTGGAATGCTATATCTAACTACTACTAGATGGATATCATGCATGCAACTTTTCTTATGGCTAGATTTCATGAAGATCTTAGAGAATCACATGTCGCAGTAGTAAAGAGGATATTTAGATATTCGCAAGGAACTCCACACTATGGTCTATAGTATTCAAAGGATATTAATTTCTCTTTAAGTGTTTATACTAATGTAGATTGGGAAGGTTGTGTGGATGGAAAAAGAAGTAAAAGTGGAGGTGCTTTCTTTCTTGGAAGCAGGTTGCTTTCTTGGTTAAGAAAAAAATAGTATTTAGTAGCTTTATCTACTACAAAGGTAGAGTATATTTCTATAGCATGTTGTTACATATAGGTGTTTTAGATGAAACAAAACTTGAAGGGTATAAAAATATCATATAATTAACCTATTTCTATCTTGTGTGATAATACAAATGCTATCAATATATCAAAGAATCTAGTGATGCATTCAAGGGAAAATCATATCTCAATCTAGTATCACTTTCTAAGAAAGAAGGTTGCACAAAATGAGGCGAAATTGGAGTATGTACCAATTAAGGATCAAGTTACAAATATTTTCATGAAGGATCTTCTTAAATATATATTTGAGCATCTTTAGCAAAAGTTAGGGGTTATTTCCCCTCCCTCTTTCAACTAGATGCATAAGAGTTTCAATTAGTTCAATGGAGAAATTCAATATTTATTCTTTTGTTCTAGAATGATGAAGGTTACCTATTAGGGGGAGTAGGTAGTAATATTTTTGGTTGGTGAAGTTAGATGGAGCATATTTTTTACCCCTAAGGGGGAGAGTGCAGAAAAGTAAGTGAAGTGTAGTTGCTTACTAGTATTGCAAGTGGTGTATGTAGATGTCAAAAGGGAAAACAAAAAACAAAAATCCTATGCAAATGATGTTTGAAAGGTACAAGTGTTTCCATTTAGATGTTGTCAAATGGGGAGAGAAAAATATTTCAATTTAGGAAAGAGATCTGGATGAGTCTATGGCCCTTTTCCGTTGATGTTAAAGGGGGAGAGAAAATCTAAAAAATATAGAGAGAGTGCAGTGTATAGAAAAGTATTGTCTGAACAAAGGGGGAGAAAGAGTTGGTGTTGTATGAGAATAATTTTGTGAAGAGAGAGTATGAATAGTAATGAGTTATCCCAATTAGGGGAATAAATACCTATTACAAAGTTTCTATTTGTTGCTTTTGTTATTGATGAATTTTTAGAAAGTTAGTGTTTCCATCAATGATAAAGGGGGAGATTGTTGGAATCTTGAGTTTTTTGTGAGTTGTTTGGGTGTTTTCATTTATTTCAACCCATTGTATGAAGAGATTTTTGGAATCTTAATGGTTTTGATGATGTTAAAACCTAGCATTGGAGTTGTTGGAAGCATGGAGTTATTGGTATTGATGTCAATGCACTATTTATAGTGTTTTCATTGATGTCTTGATTTAGTATAGTTATAAAAGTTTTTTTTGGAGAAATAGTTGGATGTACTATAGTTAGAGAGGTGTTGTAGATTCTACAAATGTGTTACAAATATTTTATTAGTGTTGTTAATTTAGTTGGTTCACTTGGTTTCTAAATGATTTTGATAAAAGTTAAATAATAGAGATTATAGTGTGATAGAGTGGTGTTCAGTGTTCTAATCCATATTTCTTTAGTCTTGAAGTTATTATTGTGTGGTTTGGATATGTTGTTCAAAGGTTTTCGTAGGTTCTATATCTAGATTTTTAGGTTCTAGATCATTTTGTAGTGAAAGTTATGTTTGACAGTATGTTTGTTTGGTGAAACAACCTAGTTTCTGGGAGAAATGAGATTGCTCCACATTTCTTTGTAGTGAAGGTTCTTATCTTACAGATCTAGGAACATTCTTGTATTATCTCCATCTATCTTTCCTTGAAGTTTCAAGTTCTGAGGTATTCCACAAGGTTGTTTGGTGTGTTGGATGTCTATGCTAGTATGTATGTTTGCACAAAATAAATGTGTTCTTAAGTTTCAAGTGGTTGTAGTAGTAGTGGAAAATATTTTGATAATGTGAAATATATTAAGATGTTTTGGAATTTTTTTGTGTAGTCCAAGAGATGTTTTCTGACATGGAAAGGTGTGTTTGTGGTCACTTGTTAGTGTTAGTGCAAAATTGGATGGCTTGGCATTCTAATGCTAATTGTGGGGGATGATTTTTGTTTGTGGAAGTATTGAGAAGCATGTCAATGTTTATTTGGGTCCTAGTTAAGTTATGGTGTGGTCTTCCTTCACTTATTTACATGGTGGAAGTGTTTTTTGCTTACCTATTTTGATGTTGCATGGTTGCAGTGCATATGTTTCTTTATTGCTGACCTAATTGATTGTTTTAGGTCGAAGATGGTATAAATAAAATGAGAGTTATTATGTGGATTTTGTGTAAAGTGCATGATGTGAAAGATGTTAAATTAATCAAGTGTCATGATCTCAGTGTGAGTTTTAATGCCAATGGCTCCCAGATGTAGTGAGCAGAAGGTGTTTACATTTTAGTTTGTTGGATGAGTTATTTTTACTTCAATGGAACTATACCTTCAACATAAGAGAGGTGCATTCTTAGTAGTATAAATTGGAAGTGATCCGCCCCTTCTTCTATCTTATTTATTCTAGAAAGTGAGTTCTTTGGTAGTGAGACCTTCTTTATTTTTGGAAGTGAGACTTTGGTAGTGAGCCTATTGTATTAAGTGTTGAAATTAATTTATATTGTGAGCTAATCCTCATCGTTGTTTTTACCTTCTTGGGTTTTCTATTTAAATATGGTGTTCTATTGTGAATGGTTTTTTTGATGTGTTGTCATTTCACTTGTTTAATTTCATGCTAAATCTAATTAAGGGTTTAAGGGATAGTAAAGATCTTAATGTTAATAAGGGTTTTGATGTTTTAGTGTACAATTGATTCACCCACCCTCTCATTTGTCATATGCATCTAACAAAAAGGTATTTATATTATGGTTTGTGATAGTTCTAACCTTCCTACTAGTTATATTGGAATCCCTCTCATATTCAAAGATGTTACTCCCTAGTTCTAGAATATACGATGTTGGAAAGGATTTAGAAAATAATAGGTGAGTTGGAAGGGTAATATTTTAAGTCATGCAGATAAACTTCAACTTCTCGTTGTTTCTCTACAAGGTTTTCTTATCTACTTACTTTCCTTTTTTAATATCCCTAGGTATATTGTTGATAAATTTGAGAAAATCCAAAGAAATTTTCTATGGTCTGGTATTAAAGAAATGAAAAAATGACCCTCATTGGTTGGGAAACTATCTATCTTCCTATGGCATGTAGGGGTGTCAGAATAAAAAAAATCAACTTACCAATAAATCCCCTATGGCTAAGGTTGTCTAGGATCTTCTTTAGAATGAAAAGGATTGGTGTGAAATAATGAAATCTAAGTACTTAAACAAGAACATTTAGTTGGCTTCTAAGTAATTGGACTTCTAAGTTGTGACTCTTGCTCTTCCATTCATTATTTCTAGTGTAGTTACTTGAAAGGAGCTATAAATTAGTTTCATGGTTGTGCTCACAATGAGCTTATGTTGATCTCATGTTGATGCTCAAATGAGAAAAAATAATTGTAAATGATTATCAGTATAAAAAAATAACAGTTAGTTTTCCAGGTGTATATCCAACTCTGAACATCCTAGGGATTCTATGATTTGGAATAATATCCTAAAATATAGGATGATATTACTTGAGGGGCTAAGTGTAAATTTGGGAATGGTTACATGATTATATTTTGTGAGGATCCTTGGGTGTTTGGCCAACCTTTAAACCAACTGGTGTTCAAAATATTATAGGATCTAACTATTAATCTTTTTGGGTGGAGAGTTTTTGGCTATTTTATTAGAAATTTTGGGACTCAACAGTGGAAGGAAATTGAAAATTGTTGTTATAACAATCAAGATCTGACCCAAAAAGCTAAAACCATGCAAAAGAACCTAAAATTAATAATAACTCCACTATTTTAGAATGAGAATGGGTTTTATTAGACAAAGGAAAGAAGGTTGAAGTTCATGGTTAAGTCTTCTTATAATATGTTTCCATCCAATAATTAGAACAATAGATTTTGGAAGCTCATCTAGAACCATCACCTCATCCCCAAGTTTAATTTCTTCTAGTGAAATACTACTCACAACAAGATTCTTACTCAAGATAGCTTAAGGAGAAGAGGTTTTCAAATACCTAATATGTGTATTTATGCAAAAGGGGGAGGAATCTATGACTCACTTGTTGCTTCACTATCCCTTCTCAGAGGAAATATGGGGATATGCCTTGTAGAAATTAGGCTTCAATTGGACCATGAATAATAAACTAAAATATCTTATGAATAATTTGACTTGACCTTATGCCCATCCTATAATTAAGGAGTTATGGAGACGTATCCCCCCAACATATATTGGAGTATTTAGAAAGAAATCTATAAAAAAATATTTTGAAATGTTGAAAAGAATTCTAAGGAGGTGTTTGGGTCTCGCTCTAGGCTATTAGTGGAAAATTTCTCTTTGCAACTAGAAACCTCCAAGATTCCCTCCTTTTTCTTTTGATTATAGTGTTAGAAATAGATGGGGTTTACATTTGGAACTTGATAGATTTGATAACTCTAAAGTTTTATCTTGGCATAATACCAAATGGAAACCTCCCCTAAACTGGGAAAAACTAAATTTTGATGGGGTTGTTAAAGGAAACCTAGGGTTGGCTAGGGATGGTGGTATTATCATGAAATCTAATGGAAATGTTATTGATGATTTCTCTAGAGTATTGGAGGAGTAATCTTGCAACATGGAAAAAGTAATGGTGATGTTGTGAGGAGCCAAAATTTCCCTTGCATTGGTGATAAATAGATTACAAGTTGAAGGTGAATCTAATTTGGTCATATATGCTACTAAAGAAAAGGTGAAGGTGGTTTGGACTATCATTGAAATCATTAATGGCATCCAAAAACTTATGTTGGGTTTTGATAACTTTGTTCTATCCTATACTTATAGAGAAGGTAATAGAATTGTTGATGCTACGGCCAATATTGGAACGATGTTGGAATCTATTAGATGTTGGAGAAAAAACTTGATTCTCTCATAGAATGTTAGAATAGTTCTCTTAAAAGAGAAACTCAATAAAATATTCCAAATGTGGAGGGCCTATAAGAATATTATAATTTTAGGATATATATTTATATATTCTTTGTAAAATAACTGGCTCGAAGATTTTCCCTTTGGTATGACGGACTTATGGGATAATGATATGAGTGTGATAAGAATGGATTTGAGTGGTATGATATATAAATATTATCATTTGGCCTTATGGATTCTCATGATAACTCATAATTTGTGTGTTATGCTGATGATTGCTTCAAGTTGGAATGATGAGATGGTTAAGGCCAATTTCATGGGCCATGTCATCGTGGATCAAAATTTGAAGAATTAGAATTGATTTCCCATGAAAAGGAACATGTCAATCAAGATGATTAATTAAAATTCAAAAAAAAATTCAATCTCTTCAAACACTAGAATAAGACTATTGGTACAAGGGTTTTTAATTATCATGTTAAAATATTATGTAAAAAGGATGAGGCTATAAAATGAGTTGATGGTTTTCCTTCAACCAAGGATTTCCCATATCCCAAGCACAATTAATCAATTAAAGATATTTCCATCATCTTTATTAGTGATATTAAATATTGTTTCTAGAAAACTCCTTCCCATTTCCAAAAACCCCTCTAGTCTTTCTTGATCGACACCTAATTTTGGTAACTTTCTATAATGTTGTTAGTTAAGATTTTATTGCATCATGGGATATGGTTATGTGCAGAAGGATCCTATTTATTGTGAGGAATTACATAATGACCCATTACTTTGGCACATATGTATCAAAGGTGGTTTGATTCCTTCATTGGAGATACTTAGTGGGCATGATAAAAATATTTCTATACAATTTTCCAATGTGTGGAATAAGAGACAAGTTAAAATGGGTGTCATATCCTTTGAGGTGAGTGAAGATATTATTGCTAAAGTGATTGGGTTATCTTGTAGTGGCCAAAAACTTAAAAGACACATAAAAGTGTAGGATATGGATAACATATATTTATTTTTAAAGGATGGGAAACTTCAGTTAAAATGCATGCTAGCTATGATAGGGACAAGTTTCCTCACTTATGGGATAAGGTATTTTTTATGCTAATGAAATATATTACTTTGGAAAGTCTCTTTAAGTGTTATTACCTTTATCACCTCCCCTTGCTAAATCGCTTTAGGAACAAGGTCATCACTAGCTTCCATTTTATTTTCTCTTCCTTAGAGGTGTTAATAAAGGAATTTGCTACCACAGCCTACCATGACATTAAACTGGCTAGGGAAAAGGGGATCTCTAAGATATGGATTGAAGAGGAATCCCTAAATATTGTTAATTTTATTAAAAAGGGCTCTCCCCCATCATGGACTATTGAAAACTTCATTTTGGATGCCCTTGCTTTATTGTAGGATTTCAATGACATTTACATTTCTCATGCCTCTCGTGAGGCAAATCGGGTTGTTGATTGGGTGGTAAATTAGGGGGTGATTCCAGATAGGAATTGGGATCCAAATGACGTCCTTCTCTTTGAGTTATTTAATTTGCTTAATGATGAAAAATCTTAGTATGTTGATGTTTGACGTCCTCTTGATGAAAGGCTTGAGTGGTTATCATGGTTTTTTCTAGATAATTGGACACTTAGCATTGGCAAAGATCATTGGAATTTGGGGAAATTCAAATCAGATATTCATGATAATTTTCACCATTATTGTCCTCAATACCACACTTGGTAGGCACACACACTTTTTGGGTGTTTATCTTCCTCTTTTGTCTCTATATTTTTGCAACTAAGTGTGATATTTGTCTACATATGTGACACTTTCAATTATGGGTGGGGATAGATGTAGAACAAAACCTCTTTCCTATAATGACTTCAAGAGAAATGTAGAGGTTTGGGTGATCTTATAGAAGGGAGGGGTGACCCCTTTCATGGAAATGTTGCATGACTTTAAAGCTAGTGTTTCTAAGGACTTTGTCTATGTCTGGCATGGTCGTGTCCAAAGTATGTTTGGTTGGGATACCACCATTAATGAATATTTCATTGTTGAGGTTACCCGGATGTTGACCAAAGGAAGTAAGTTCTATAGAGACAAGCACTTGTCAGGCTTTGCTAGGAATAATTTTCTACGGGATAGAGAGAGAACTAAAATGGTGAGATTGGATTTTGGCAGATATCATAGGTCCAAGATTAAACCTATCTGGTAGGACATGGCTATGGTGTTAATGTGATACTTCACTCTTGATGGAAAATACACGGACCTGTATGGTCACCACTTTGTTAAATGCTAAATCATTTAAGGCACGATAAGCTCATCTCCTTTCCCTCCTACTTGTTGCTTTCACTTGAAGAGGGAATTATGAGTTTTAGAAATAATCCTAGAAACCCTATTCTGCATGAGGGTTTGATGCTTCTTATAGTTGATTTCATTAAAGACAATAGTATTAGTGAAACTCCTCAACCCATTGAGAAAATGAAGTGGAAAGGGAGTAGGAAATGTCAGATTGAGGAGGTTGTGGAGAGGGGGAAAAAATGGAGACAGAGTTAGAGGTGTGGTCTGATGGGTACAATACTGACCTAGACTATACACCCTCGAATGGTGGTAAGAAACCCTCTACTAGTAAGGAAAAATCTTCCATCCCATGTGTTAAGAACAAATTGAAGGAGGTTCATGGTGATGATGTTGAGGAGGGTCTCTACAGTGGAAACAAGGCTAAGTCTTAGGGACTAGTATTCTCTAAGGAGGTGGCAGAGAAGCATCCAGATGTGGTGAAGGTTATTATGGGTGATGAGATGGTGAAAGTGGGAAATTTGGACCTAGATTGTGGTGTTGATGGAGGGTCCCCTATAGTTGGTAAGGTGAACAGTATTGCTGATGTGGATGAGCCCACCCATGTGGTGACATCCAAAGATAAAGGTAAGTCAAAGGTTAATCCTGATGTTTTGTAGGACAAGGATCCCCCCATGAGTTCCCATCAAGTGATAGGGTTATTTTGGGGGGCTATGGAATTTCTAAAAGCTTTGGGTATGGCCAAAGAAGGGGTAGACATCTCATTCAATTTACTCATGTGGCTTGTTCAAGAGGTGCACGACCTGCACAACAAGCATGACATAATTGTTCGATGCAATATCTCCATGCTTTGTAGCCTCAAGGAGAAGGACTCCATTTTTGGCTTGGATAAATCATTGAATTCTAGTGTCAGAAGTATGGTGGATGAGTTGGATAATATGAAGAAAGACTATGGCCTGAGGTTTTCCTTGTTGGAAAATAATTACAAGCAGTTGCATAAGGAAATGGATACACTCATCAACCTTAGCATGGAGAAATTGGAGTCCTCAACAGAGGGTATTGTTTTCCTCAATGAGAAGGCCAAAGAATGGATGAGGAGAACCCTATTCAATGAGAAGATGGATAAGGATTTGGGGGAAACTGCTGACAAGGAGATGTAGGCCACAGATATGGGTATAGGGTTGAGTGTTTGCACTCAGAGTAAAACAAAGAAGTGCAAATCGGTACCTAGGAAGGATGTGGAGGATGTCATGGAGTTGCATAACAAGATGATCTCCAAGGACCTGTAAGCGGCTAGGATGCTTAAAGAACTTATCTAATGGTTGTTTTTTTTTTCCTTCATTTTTACTATTTTTTGTTGCTCTATGTTGTTGGTGTGTTGATGTCTTTGTAATCAGCTTGATTTTTGTTTTTTAAGGTTGGCAGCCTAATGCTTTATCTTTTTTTCCTCTATTCCTTTTTGTACAAGGTTTCAGGAACCCTTCAAGACCTATTTATCATTAATAAAAAACAAAGGAATCCATAAACATGGTGGCCAAAAATCCTATCAAGCTACTTATCTCACTTTTCCAAGGGATTATCCTTAGGATTTACCATTTACACTAAGCCCTTTTCCCCCCAATCCCATTAGGGCCTACCTTGTTGAGGAACCATCATTTGATTCATCAACTTCAGGAAACCCCAAACCCTCCTATTGAGAAGCATGCAACACCAAATTTCAAAGGAAACTTAAAATTTATTTCCCATAATGTCACTCCTAAGATGAAATCCAAACCCCCAAACTTGCAACTCAAGACCTCTAAAATCCCAATAACTTTTAACTAGAAAATTTCTGCTATTAGTCTCTATGAGCTTAAAAATAAACCCGCCAAAGGTCCCAAAAAAGGACTATCTCTCTAAATTTAAAAAAAAAACTAGAAGCAAGAAGAAGAAGAAGAATCCCTCGACTAATTTCTTTGTGAAAGAGGTTATTTTTGAAGGAAATTAGGAGGAGGAAAACAATAAGACTATGAAGAAGGAATATAAAAATAGAGAGCCTAATTCTACTAAGGAAGCAAACTGCAATAACCTCAATATTTGGAGATTGCACAGACTAGTGGGTCGACTTATTCCCAACCTTATCATGGATGAAATTTCTAGTGATGTGTTCGAGGAAGATAAGAAGGAGGAGGACTTTAGTAATAAAGAGGACAAAAATGAGGATGTTGAGGTGGAAATTGAAGGTTCAAATTTATTCCCTAAATTTAATGTCTTGCTTTGTGATTTAGAGGACTCTACCTCTACTAAGGAACCTAAAGAGGACACCTTCCCTAAGTGTATGAAGATGACCTAAGATTTCACTTTTTTGTCAATGCAATTGGATGACCTAGAAATAAAACTAAGTGGTCTTTCATAATTCACTCTAAAGGTTATCCACCACTCGGTGGTTAATCTCAAGTCTATGCTACAAGAAGAGGTTCAAAAGCATGAAAAGACCAATGATCCTAGCACAATCTCTCAGAATCTAGATATCTTTAATTTCCTCTAGGAGGATTAGGAAAAGCTTGGTAAGTAGTTTGGTTTTCCTTTCTTTTCAGTGTTTAAAAGAAAACTTTATTTTGTTGATGGTTAGCTATAGGTTTATTGTCACTAGCCTGTGGCCTTTTACCTTGTTTATATTTTGTTGAATTTTTTCCCTTTGGGGCCTTTTGTGTTTGGGTCTAGTGCCCTATTAATGTTTCTCATCTTATTAAAAACATCATGTGAAGGATAACATATGAATCATTTGGATAAACATTATACATCATGATACTTTCCATGAAATGAAGGAAATATAATTAAGGATAAATCTTTATCACTATTCATAAGAGGAGTATAATCATAATAACTTATGAATAAGGGAATTGGAATAATCTAGAATATAAGTAAAAAATGATAATTTCTATAAAAGATAAAAATAATAGATACACATTGAATTGATCCCTCCATATAACGTGTTGGGAAAATATGTCTCAACCTTGCAATTACATAAGGTACTATTGATACGTAAGCAACGAGGGGTTATGGGGAAGGGGGTATCCCCCGCGAGGGGCTCACAGGGATCATTCCCCTAGCAGGGGGTCCAAGGTTTGCACCCCTGAAAGGAAATTTTTATGTATATTTTATTATTGCAAATCTGGACCGTTCATCATTAGGTCTCAGATCTAACAACTAATATTTTGTTGGCTTGACTTACTCTAGAAGGAAACCATATTTTATTATGGTGTTGTATTATGATGTATTGCAAGAGTCTAATCGTAGTCGTGCTGCCTTTGGATCTTTGGTTGGTTATACTCTTGTGAGAATCTTTCTTTGCAAGTATGTTGTAATATTAGTGATTTTTGAATAATATATTGGGAAGCTTTTGGAGTGTGGGGTTTTTTTCTCAAAATAGTTTTCCCCATGTAAATCATTGTATTGTGGTATGCATGATATTTATGTTTTTTTTTTTTTAAGCTTTTGTAACCATTGTAACTATTTGTAAAGGTTTTCATTATCCTCCTCTCAAGATTAGTGTAGGAAGTTGTTTCGCTACCTTAGCTTCCTTACAGTATGTACAACTATACTTTTGGTAGAAGGGTATGATATAATCAACATCTAGTTAATATAAGGTAACAAATTATATAAATATGGTAAATTACTTGACATATGAATGAATGTTATATGAGGAAAAATTTTGGTCATAAACTATATAGTGAATGAAATTATAGAAATCATTAAAGAACTATCAATTGTGAGGTTAAGGATAACCTAAATTGAATCCCTAGGTGGTTTTAGATCTTTAAGATTATTAAAATTTATGGAAAATAAACATACCCTATAGTTAATTTAGGAGATTCAATTGATAACTTTAATAAGTACAATCTAACCTAAGAAAAAGATTGAGCATAGAGTATTAAATGTAAATTAGGCATAGAGAGATCCTATCTATTTCAATGTAAGTATTATTTTTCCCTTTTTATTTAATTTTTATGTTGTAAACAATAAAAAAAAAATAGGATATAAGAATGAAATGAGGCTTAAATAGTGGAGTTATAGTACTAATAATTTTTCTAGCACCTAGGATGAACCTATGTCCATGGTTTCTCCATGTTGGCACAATAATATCTCTGTTAGAATTGGCTATGGATGCCAAGATCTTGAGACCAAATGGAAAGAACAAAAAAATAGAATATGAGTGTGACAAGAATAAACTATATTCTGATCAATATGATTAAATGACATGAGATGATGTTATTTTACATAGGAGACCCCTTGTTTATATAGCCAAGGTAAGAACATAGAAGGGAATCTGATTATGACAAGTGTAGTAATCTTATGACATGAGACAACTATGAAAATCTATCACTCCACCTAAAGTTGAAAAGTGATAATGTGATTATCACCACAAATTGTGGATCACCCACAAAAGGTGGAGAGGTAATCACATGATATGTCCACGAAAGTTGAAAGTGATAAAGTAATAACATGATAAGTCCACCAAAGGTGGAAAAGCTCCAACTACCTCCTATGTGGTCCCTAAGTAAACTTAACTAAGGTGTAATCATGACCTAGGACAAGGTACAACACATTTAATTACACCAACAATCTTGATAGTACATATATTCATTTTTCTCAAATTGGCATATAAGACATGTTTTTATATCTATGTACCTATGTATAAAATATTTCTTTTGTTGACATGCCCACTTAGGGGCTTGCTCAAAGGAAAAATATTGAAGACATTAAATTTTCTTAATGATTATTTAATCCCTCAAGTTGTTGTATGATATCAAGGACATGCCATGTACATAATGATGATGTATGGAAAATTATAGTGATTATGATTTCTAATTCGGCTTCTCATAACACTTACTTGATGAAAGTGCTTCTTTGATGATGATAATGTTTGATTTTGTTTGATTTAAATATTTGATCCTTCTTGGTTTCAATTTATGGTCATAATAACGTAGGATATGCTTATAGATACAATTCCTTGATCTCTCACATCTAGGAAAACATGACATGAAAGATAATGAGGTAATAGCCATATTTTATAGGGTTAATTCAAAGTGTGGGAACTTCAATATGAACTAGGGATGCAATAAAAAATATAGAGGAAAGTATGAAAAATATAAAGGAATACAACACCTACTTTAAATTTAACTTCTATCTCTAATAGATAAAATAAAGGAATGCAAAAATAATGGAGAAATAACAAGTTCTTGCCAAATGCAAACCTTTTGATACATTGGACATGTGATCTTGGTTGATTGATAAATATTTTGGTTTTTCTTGGAGTACTCATGTACCTACACAAGGATATTTATGAATGTTAGGATGATTGGCTTTGTGATGGATTTATATAGCCATTTTCTAAGGAATGAAGGGTAGATATTTTTCTTCAATACAAAGGGATAAAGATTGATTGGGAAGATATTGAATATTTAATTGGTGAAAGATGGAGGATATGTGGTGGAAAGATGGAGGTATAGGATGGATTAATTTTGATGAATAGCTAGGATGCAAAGTAATATTGAAATTTATTTTGATGTATTTGACTGGTGAGGAAGAGGTGGATGCTTGGATAATCATGATTTAGTTAACTTTGGTGGATGATCATGATGCAAATTTAGATTGAATTTGCTATAAAAAAAATTGGAATTTGAACTAGGAGGAATTTTTTAATGCCAAGGTGCATGGGTATGCTATTAGAAACAATAAATTAATTAATTAGAAATTGGATAATTTTAGTCTAGTTAATTAAATAAATATGATTTATTTAATTAACTAGTAAAGGCTAGATAACCTAATTAGTTAAATAATGTATTTAATTAAATAGTGAAGAAATTATGTAGGATTAATGATGGTGTTAAGTTAAAGTTTGAAAGAAAATTTTAAGTTTCTACAAGGATAAAATAAATCATGACTATGATAAATTCCAAGGGATAAAAGCACACCCACAAATCAAGTGTAATAAGGGAAATGTTGAGGGTTGTGATTGTATATAGATAAAATAAACATGAACTACTAATTAGTTCACATGGAACAGGTAGGAGTTGGTTGGTATACCAAAAAATAAAGTTTAATGTAACATTGAATTTTTTATTTTAAACTATTAGAACCACATGAAAAAGTTACACAAAAAAAGTAAAACATAATTTTCCTTGGAAAAAATCCATGTCTAGAAAGAAAATTCTTCTTTGTTCCACTATCAAAGGGTTGATTATATATTTTTGCATGATGTCCACAATATATATGAGCTTATAAAACAAGTCTAAATTTTCCCAAACACTTACAACACTACTCTTATAATTGAAGATTATTAATATTCTTGTAAAAATTAAAAGGAATAAAACAACCATAAGATGAGATTCAACCTCTCACAAGTTATGTAAAATAAATATATGAACTCAATTGAGTCCCTCATCCCTGAAAAATGAGAAACTAATTGATATATTATAATATCAAACAATATAAGCTCTTCATGTTCTACTTACACATTAGGGAGTTTGCATTTTTTCATAGAGTTTTCACATTCAATAGAGTTGTTTCATCTTTACAACCCATGCCAAGTAATGATTTTACCAAAATAAGTCTTTTAGGTCACTCTTAGGCCTAAAAAATTTCTTGAATGCATCCCATACAATCCCTAATTATCCTCATCCACTATTAGTGTCTTTTTCACAACATTCACCAAGAAGTGCCAAAATCGATCTACCAACTCATTATAAACCTCAAATGAACATAAAATACCAAGAAAACAATATTAATTTAATAATATTTAATTTATTTTTTAATAAAAATAACATAAAACAATGATAAAAAAGAATAAAGTATGTAATTTCTTTTACTTATAATTGTAACTAAATTTTTGAAATGACAAAGAAATGTACTCTGCCTATATTTCAAAAGTGACTTCAACATAAATATTTGACAATGGTGATGAATATGTAGATAATATTATTATTTAAAATAATTAATTTTATGATTATTATGTCCTTTAAAAGCATCATTGAAATTACTATAAAAGGATTAATCCCTTAATATAAGCAATAAAACCAACCATGGAAGAAACATAATGGAATATGCAATTTATTTATTATAGTAATTATGCTTATGAGTTTGGTGACATGTTTGAAGTATAATTAGATAATAATTGTATTTCCTTAAAAAATTATTATTATTATTATTATTTGCTTGGTAACAATATTTTATTTTATTAAATCGAAAATTAAGATACATCATCTTCTTGTTTTTCATACATCCTCCTACCACCCCAAAAAATCACCTACAAAAACCATCATTGTTTGAGAAATTTAACAAAAAACCTACTATCCCTTCATCTAACACCCTAAAAATCTACTTCGAATTCAAAAAAGATCTCTAAAAAATTTACACATAAAAGATCTTGTACCTACCCCAACCCCCTTGCATTAAAACGCTACCCCATTACATCCTTCACAGGGCTAAACCCCCAAATTTGACAAACATGAATACTAGATCAAAATTTTCATTCACAAAAGAAAATTAAAACTTGTAAAGCTCATGCCAAGTACATGGGTCCACACCACTTCCTATCATTCTCATCACCTTCCTCTTTCAAGGATGCACATATTTTTCTCCCTTCCATCAAGTTTTTATTGTGCCTCGACAATCACTACTTCCACCTCCATTAGCTCCACAAATAAATTCAAGGCCTCCCACCCACGTTTGGATTCCTCTTTCCACTTGGCTTTAAGGCTCCCTTCTGGCCATCGCATGAAAGGTATTAGTCCCTCAAACTCATTACCTTCTACAATCTCAATGCCTTCACACACATCTAGCCCTTCACCCATAATAGCCCACTCCAAAATCAATTCCATTCCTTCCAAGAAATCTCTGTGCATGATCGCTTCCATCATCTTATTCACTATTTTCATTGACTCCCCCACATCCAAACCCCACGCCATGATAAATGAATAAACATCCATGTTTTTGTGAAACATGTGCCTGAGAAGTCCAACCCTATGCCCAGAATTATTTGTACACATTGCACCAGCCTCTCATCACTGAATAAAAACATCCCTTTCAACCTCTTCTCCGAAGCTTCACTGTAAAATGGACAAAGTTGTCACTTTGTCAAGAAGGTGAAATTTTCCTCCATTGAAAGTCTACAACTCTAGAGCCAACACCCAAAACTAGACCGTTTCAATAATTCTTCTCCACCAAAAAACTCAGGAGAAGCAACAAAAATTAAGGACTTAGAGATTTTCATCCACATTAATTCACCACACTTAGCCATTAATGCATAACGTACATTCCTCGTCACCACCCAACTCTTCAGCACTCCTTCAATCACTTCGAACTACGCATCACATTGCTTCTAACTTATTAATTTTTTAGTACTTCCCTCTTCTCATTAAACCATATCCTCAAAATCCAAATTCCTTAAGTCTTGAGTCCTTAACTCACCAACTTCTTCAAAAGTTAAAGCCCACTTTGATAAAATGTCTTCTTCTACATTTTCAGATCTTCTTACATGGCTAACAATGAAATCCTCACAAGATGCTAACTCCTCATTTTTAACAATTAAATTTTGCAAGTGTCATGTATCAATCCTTCTCTTCATTATTGTTTGGATGATGATTAGAGAATCACCTTCTAGATGTATTTTTGAAGCCCCCAATTTTTTGCCAAGTCTAATTGCCATTAATGCTACTGATGCTTCAGTTGCATTGTTTGTCCCCTCCTCCAACTTCTTCGCCCCAAAGGCCAACACATTCCCCTTCCAATCATGTACAATTACACCTACCCTTGATGGTCCAGGGTTCCATTTGGAAGCACCATCAAAATTAAGTTTCCACCATCCTTCCATCGGTTTTTCCTAGGCAACATCCACTGGTCCCTTAGGAACTAGATTAACCTAGCTAAGCCCCTTAACAGGTGAAAGAATTTTATTATTCATTTTAATCTATGGGAATACAAAAGGAAATAAAATTATTATAAGTGGCATTCCAGTTGCCAATAAAAATATAATTATAAGAAAATGTTAAACAATAAATAAGTTAATCGATCATATGTAATATTAAAAATAAAAGCTTTATAATAAGAGATTAAAGTAGATAATTAGTGATTTTTTAGTTTTTATTTTTAATTTGAAGGTTAAAAATAATTTGATTTCTAAATTAGCAAATATTTTTTAGTTTTCTAAGTTGAAAATTTTTTTCAATTATTTTCAATAAAATTTCTAATTTTTATATTAAATGATCATTATTATATTTGTTTTTTGTTTTTTGTAAAATAGCTTCACAATGAAATATAGTGAAATATTAAATGATTATTTTGTTTCTATTTTTAAAAAATAATTATGATAAAGTCAATTGTAAATCATACTAATAAATATAATTTTTAATATATTATTTTAAATAGACTAAAAATAAAGTACAAAATTCACTAGAAAAATATTATTATAACATAAATTGTATACATTTTAAATCAAATAATAAAAGGTTATATAGAACTATTTGTTATTTTCACAAAATCTATGAAGTTGGCTAGAGACAATGTTTCTATCTTATTTTAGACGAAGTCTAAAATAGTATAACAATTAAATTATATTTTCAATTTTATTTAATTTAAAATTAAAGGAAAAATTTGGTTAGTAAAAATGAAATAAGTATTTTGGGATGATCTTTTTGTGAAATGGCGAGGCTTCTTGCTTGTAGTGCCAACAATAAAAGTTCAAACTTTGTGAGGTTACTCTCCACCATGTCAACGATAGAGGGGCCACAAAGATCTTGTATCCTGATTTACCCATGGGATATGGAGTAGGGAATTTTCATTCCACCTAGGGCTACATCCCTAGCTTAATTTTTTTCCTATTAATGGGGCCTTCAGCATTTAGGCTAAGGTGGTTGCTAGAGTCCGTATGGTTTGGCAACCACTAGAAGAATGTTGGTCCAACCTAAAATTTGATGAAGCCTTGAGAGGAAAGCTAGGCTCATATGCATGGGGTGCATCTTCAGAAATTACAAAGGAGAGACATTGAAGGAACTAAAAATTCACCTCCTAGATGAAACTAAAAATCTTGCCAAAATGCATGCCCTTTAATTAGGTTTAAAATTGGTTGTCAAAGAAAATATACTTGGAAGTTGGCCATCAAAGGGTATTCTCAATTAATCATTAATGCTTTATCCAAACATAAAATCACAAATTATAAATCAAACAAAATTTTATCAAACTATTTAGATCTCCTAAATATCTTGGAAGACTACAATATCACCCACACATACAAGGAGGTAAATAAAGAAGCCAACACCTTGGAAAATAAGGAAATCAATGACATCACTTCAGGCTTTGATGTTGTCATTAACCAAGCTTAAGGTGGCCAAATGGGAGGAAGTGACAACTCAGGCCATAACATGTTCAAGAAATAGGTGTTAGAAAAGTACATTTGCATGGCAACTCGATGATGAAGCTCACCAAAAATGAGATGGCACAACTCTTGCACTCAACACAAATAAGTTTTGAAGCATGGAAAGGCTTTTTTTCAAGGAAGAAAAAAAATTGGAGGAGATTTCCTCCTCACATGAAGCATGGGATGGGGTGGCCAAGGGCTATTTCTTCATGGCCAAAGATGAAATTGACCATAGGTTTGGTAAGTTGTTATCTATGGTGCTCATTGATAATGGAAACCCCTATTCGGCTCACAAGCTCATAGAGGAAGATGGTGTTCTTATGCAAAATTTAGGATCAATGACTGAAGGGAGTGATGAAGGATTTTTCCAACAAGACTTTGAAGGTTGTGTAGTTGATCCTAGGTGTGGACTTCTTGGTGGAGGATGGGAGACAGAGTAAACATAGACATCACGTCTCACTTTTTTTCCTCTGTCCTCGACCTTGGAAAGCTAAGAAAGATGGTGAGAGAGGTGTCTGATGTAGTCTTCAAAAAGAATAATCTAGTGGGTTTAGAGGTGTTGTTGGTTACAAGATATGGAGTAGGTATCCCATGTCCAATAGACATAGCCAATGTTTTGGAGGAAGGGTTCATGGTTGAATGGATTCCCTTCCTAGTGGAGGATGGGAGACACAGAGTCAACACAAACATCACGTCTCACTTTTTTTTCTCTCTTCTCAACATTGGCAAGCTAAAAAAGATGGTGAGAAAGGTGTCTTATGTAGTCTTCAAAAAGAATAATCTAGTGGATTTGGAGGTGTTGTGGACTACAAGATATGGAGTAGGTATCCCACGTCCAAAATACATAGCCAATGTGTTGGAGGAAGGGTTCATGGTTGAATGGATTCTCTTCTTTGGAAACTTTCAAACTAGGACCCTAATGCAATATAGAGAAAGGGTGATAATACTTGAAGAAGGTGAATAACTTGGATTCAATTGAGGACTTTCAGTGGACCCTAATGTAACATAAATAAATTGTAAAGAAAGGGTGCCAATACTTGAAGAAGGTGAATAACTTGGAACCAATTGAGAACTTTGAGTGGATCAAGGAGTTTTGACTAAACGCCTACAGTGGGGATATGAAGAGTAAATATGTTGTTCATGTTTTGTAGATATTTTAAGTAGACATGTTAGTATGCTAGTTAAATGTATGCTCATTTTATTTATGAGCTTACTATATGTGTGAATGGGCCAGTATGGCCAAGATCTGTAATCACCTCCTTTTTAGTATATTATGCAACTCTTGTTTCTCTTATGTATCAAAATAAAATAAAAATCAAACACGAATTAGTAATTTTTAGTGTAGATGAATTGTAAAAATATTATTGATACTTAAATAATTTTAAATTAACTATTATTTAAGTAGAGAAAATCAATTGTGTATGTTAATTTAATTGCAATGCAATTGAGAGTATAACTAGATGCAAAATTAGATACTAATTAAAATAAATCATTATAAATTAAACATTATTTAAAATAATTAATTGAAGATTCAATAAATAGTATCAAGCTTAGGGTACATCCTTATATTGTGGTCAATCAACCCCATGTAAACAATGAACAAGTTGACAAAAACATTTTCACTACAAACGTACCAAAAAAATTATTTAAACAATGCATATTAAATCTTTCTCACAATATAGCCAAAAAGTAATATGAGAAAAAAACCGTCTCAAAATAATTTTCATTATAATTATTTTAATGATTATTCTAATCCTAAATTTGACTAAATCTCAAATTACAATATATAATGTATCGTATTATATTTTATTAATTTATTATAAAAAATATAAATTATATTGTACTATAGATATTTAACTATACTTAAATAACAATTTAGATAACTATTGCATTCATTCATAAGTTTTATCTCTTTTGATGATAAGTTAATATAGAATGATTTTAATGCACTATATTCAAAATCATATAGACATATTTTATATATTATTATTTTATATTAAGAACTTCCATGATAAACATAATCAATCACATACATACAATTTTGTGAAATCATTCATATAGGATGTTACTAATAAATTAGATAAAAAGGGATTAAGGGTCTTGATGCAGAGAATAAATAGTTTGACAATCCTAATTTATGTGTTTCAAATTCTATAACCCTAGCTTTGCAAGATTTCTACAAGCTTTTCCCACTAGGCTCAAACCCTCAAGAATGACCTACTTGGGTGATTATTGTTTCAACACTCTTCTTTTATGCTTTCTTAGGCTTCTCAAACCTAAAAAACACTCCATAGGATCTAAAAAAACTCAACTTTGCTATGGTGAACTCAATACAAATGAATTTTTCACTAAACCCTCAAATACCTAGGGTTTTGATAGTTTTGTTAACAATGAATACACTCAAACCTGAATAACTCACAAATACAGTTGATTGGTACATTTTAATTTGGTGGAAATCTAATCAACAACTTGAAGAGGTATTTCACCAAGTTTCAACAATTTCCAGTTGCTAAAATAAAAGTTATGAATTTTCTTTGCTTCTTGGAAACCCTAGCTTTGTGATAGGATTGTCCGTAGTATTTTGGCCACATCTTGTTCAAAACAACATGAAATCAAACCAGACTAATTGCATTAGATTCAAAAAAAAAATTCTAAATTTTTATCCACCTTCAAACTTAAAACTATTTTGTATAGGGTCATACAAGATTGTTCTTTGACTGTATTTGCAAAAAAATGTCATAAAATGTGTTCAAGAAACATGGTGTTTTATCAAAAATATCCTTCAACAACTTCTTGTAAAATTATTTTTCATTGCTTTGATGTGAATGATTATCAGAAATAGTTACAATCAAAATTACATGATATTTCCATCAAAACCTAATGTAACCTAATGTCCTTTTTGCATCAAACTTGCAAAAAATACACCTTTTCACAACTTAAACTAAAAGAAACAAGTAAAGAGACCTTATGAGGTCTGTCATGGTATTCTAAGACCTTATTAGACTCAAAAAATTCAAAACTAGAGTTGAGGAATAAACCCCAACCCTTCAACAAGCCAAAAACACCTAAGAAATTCAAATTTGCATTTTTGGCGAGAAAATTTAAATTTAAATTTCTAGGTCAATTTACACAACCTAAACCATTGGAAATAATCCCAATGGACCTCCTAATACCTAAAATAACTCAAAAAATACTCCTAGCATCAAAATGAGCATAAAAACACCACCAAAGTGATGCTCTTGCATCATACTCCCAAAGGAAAAAGAATGGAACTCGGTTTCCATTTGAGGGAAGGTTTGCAACTATCTTCCCATGATTGATGATGTCTGATTTTGTCATCCATGTGGCATCCTCATATGGAAGGTTATTCCATTTATCCAAATACTTCAATTATTGCTTACCTCTATTATTCTTTCTCTCTTTGGGGTCAAGAATGCACTCTAACTTTGTTGGTGCAGTGGGTGGTAGGTCCTTTATCCTATCAACATCTGATATCTTCTCTATAAATTTTTTATCATCAGCAATGAAATCCCCTTTATAATGGTATAAGCCATTAACATTGAAAATTGGTGATATGCCTACTCCACTAGGCAATTCTATCTCATAGGCATTGTTAGCAAACTTCTTAACAACCCTACAAGGACCTATCTTCTTCATCTTCAACTTGGTATATTCACCTTTGGGGAACCTTTTCTTCTTGAGATGTGCTAAGACAAGATATCCAACCTTAAAACCATCCTCCCTTCACTTCAAATCAGGATTTTGTTTGTACTTGTCCACATTGGCTTGGAGCTACTATTTCACTTGTTGATGCATCTCTTGCATGGAAATTGAAAATTGTTCACCCTCTACACTTTGCTTCTCCATAGAACTAAGGTCTCTTAGTTCAAACACTCCTCTCGGTTGCATGTCATAGACCACCTTAAATGGACTCTTTCCAATTCTTCTATTCACTGAGTCATTATAAGTGAACTCTACTTGGGGTAACAAAAAATCCCATTGTTACCTAAGCTCTTATTGACCACCTCATTTTGGCCATTTTTTTAATCTTAGTTGGTTACCTAAGTTCCTATTGACCACCTCGGTTTGGCCATCTATCTGAGGGTGGTAGGATGAACTAAAACTGAGATTCATGCCAAGCTTTCACCATAATGTTATCCAAAAGTGCCTTAGAAACTTTGTATCTCTATCAAAGACTATGATCAATGGAAATCCATGAGGTCTAACAACCTCTTTAAAGAAAAAATGTGCAACATATGAAGCATCACTTGTACTTTTTCTAGGAATGAAGTGTGTCATCTTGCAAAACCTATCAATAAAGTTACATAAACTAAATCAAAACCCCTTTTAGTCTTTGGTAGTCTCATAACAAATTCCATATTGATGGATTCCTAAGGCCTATTGGAAATGGGTAAAGGCTAGTACAGTCCTGCATTAGTGTTGCTACCTTTTATTTTTGACATATAGTACATCTCTCCACAAATATTCTTACATCTCTTTACATCCTTGGCCAAAATTAGTTCCTTCTTAGTTGTTCTAATGTCCCATCAAGTCTAAAATGACATGTCATACTCCCACAATGCTTCTCCTTGATAAGATTTTCCCTCACAGAAAATTTTGGCACACAAATTTGTGCTTCCTTAAACAATAAACCATCTTGTATAAGATAATCTAGCCACTTCTCGCTATTAGTGCTAATAGGTTGCTTGCAAATCTCATAGACTTCTTTGAAATCCTCATCATTCTCATACATCTCCTTGAGTTCTTGAATTCCAACACTTTTTAACTGAATTTCTTGCAAAATTACTACTCTTCTACTTAAAGCATCAACCACCTTAATATTTTCCCCCTTCTTGTTAGAAATATTAACAAGAAGGGGAAAAATATTAAGGTTTGTGAAAGAAATTTTGTATGTACTCAACCTATTTAATGTGCCTTTGATTGAGTGTTTCTTGGCTATTCATGAATTGAAGTGCATGATTGTCTATATAGACCAAAAAATCCTTAGGTAGAAGGTAGTACCTTCATTTTTTAGTGATTGAACCATTGCATAGATCTCCAAGTCATATTATGAGTACTTATTCTTTTCATCATTCAAATTTTCACTAAAATATGTTATTGGCTTGGCTTAAAACTGCCCCTATTGCATGGCCAATAGCATCGCATTCTATTTAGAATAAGTTATTGAAGTTAGGTAGGGCTAAGATAGGTTGCTCAGTACCTGTTTATTTTAAATATTAGAAAATTTTCTCAACTTGTTCAGTCCACACAAACTTATTTTTCTTATCCCCTTTAATAGTGTCTATGATAGGTGCACATATATGACTGAAATTTTTGATAAATTTCCTATAAAAACTTGTGAGACCATGAAAAATTCTTACCTTTGTGATTGATCTAGGTGTAGGCCACTCCAATATTTCCTTCACTTTTCTTGGATCCATCTTCAACATCTCCTTTAAGACCATAAAACCAAGGTACAATAGTTTTGTCTTCATGAACTCACACTTTTTAAGGTTTATCAACATTTTTTCCTCTTTTAGCCTTCTCAATAGAAAATTCAAATGATGTAAATGTTCTTCTTTGTTAGCATTGAAAACCAATATATCATCAATTTAAACAACAACAAACTTACCAATTTATGGCATGAGGACCTCATTCATGAGCCTCATGAAGGTGCTAGGTGCATTAGAAAGACCAAATGACATAATAAGCCACTCATATAGGCCCTCATTTGTTTTGAACATCATTTTCCACTCATCTCCTTGTCTGATCCTTATTTGATGGCATCCACTTTTGAGATCTATCTTTGTGAAGTAACTTACCCCACACAAACAATCCATTAATTCTTATATTCTTAGTAGTGGAGATCTATATCTAATGGTTATCTTGTTTATTTCCTTGGAATTAGTGGAAATTATCCACTCACCCCCTTTATTAGGTTCCAAAACAATTTGAACTGCACAAGGACTAAGGCTCTCCTTGATTAAACCTTTGTCTAGCAACTCTTGTACCTATTTTTTTATTTCTTCATTTTGTTGGGGTGTCATCTTATAGGCTTCCTTTTTTGGTAGACTAGCCCCTGGTATAAAGTCTATATGATGAATAATATATCTCTTTGGAGGCAAGGAATTAGGAAGTTCATCAACAACTATGTTTGCAGAACCCTTCAACATGTCTTGAATTTCCCATGGCAACTCATCAATTCTTACTGCTATTATGACAATCCTAGGTATGATCATCACTACAAAACCTATCTATTCCTCTTCCATTTTCTTTAGAAACTCTTTTTCACCCACTAGCATCACACTTGGTCCAACCTTTTTATCTTTATCTTCCTCCTTCAAAGGTGGTAAGATATGGGTAACTCCATCCTTCTCCAAAACATAAACATTCTTCCTACCATCATACATTGTTTTTCTATCATATTTCCAAGGCCTACCAAATAACACATGGCATACATTCATAGGGATGATATCACATAACACCTTGTTTTTGTACCTTCCTATTTGAAACTCTACCCAATACTATTCATTAACTAGTACTTGTTTCCCCTTATTCAACCTTGAGACTTTATATGGTGTAGCATGAGGTAATCGCTTCAAGTTTAGTTTCTCTACCATCTCAAAAAATAGATTATCAGTACTATTAGAATCTATAACAACTTGACAACACTTACCTTGGAACTTGCAAATAGTCCTAAATAGTGACTTCCTTTGAGGTGGCTCCTTCTCCATTGGAACCTTGATCAATGTAATTCTCATTAGCAAGGATTCTCCTTTCTCTAGTTCTTTTGGTTGTGGTGAGGAATTATCACTTTCTTCATCTCCTCCTTGAGAAACTTGAGTCCTTTCATTCCCAAGATTGATGACCTACAAATTTTCTACACTTGTAGCATTTTCCCATGAAACCATTGAATCCTCCTCTTTGTCCAAATCCACCCCTAAATTTAGGAATTCTTCCTCTAAAAACTCCTCTTGAACTTGGTGCTTGTTCTTGTGAGGTACTTGACTCACCTTGATTTCTTTGTGACTTTCCTCTACTAGCATATGGACCTCTACCTCTATAATTCCTTTCTCTACCTCTATTATGCTTTTCTTGCTTCCTATTTAGCTTCTCCTCAACTTTTAAGGCTAGTTGATAACACTCTTCAAGTGTTCTAAGGCTTCTAAGGCTCAAATCATCTTGCAAGCTATAGTTCAATCCATTAAAGTATCTTGCAACCTTGTTAGTGTTGCATCCTCCATATGTCTTGATCTGATAGTCAACTTATAAAACTCTTCAATGTACTCTTTCACTCTCATATCCCTTTGTTTCAAGTTTTACAACTTCCTATACAACTAAGTCATGTAGTCGCTAGGCATGAATTTTACCTTCAAATTGGCAATCATCCTATCCCAAGAATTAATCTTGGATTTTCTTTTATTTTACCTTTCTTCTTGAACACAATCTTGCCATAGGGATGCATGATGTTTCAACTTTGTCCTGGCCAACTTCACTTGGTACTCTTCAAGTACCTCCTCAAATTCAAAGTACTTGTCTAACTCTCCTATCCAATCAAGGTGTTCTTCACCATTCAAACTACTTGTATATACTAGAAGTTCCATATTCCCCTTGGTTCCTTCATCCTTGACTTCCTTCAAAAATATTTCCATCCTCACATCATCATCCCTCTCTTCTTGATGTGCTTCACATAAGGAAGCTAAGGTAGTGGAACAACTTCCTACACTAACCTTGAGAGGAGAATAATGCAAAAAAAAATTCAAATCTTTTAACAGTTCCGTAAACATGAACAAGAATAAAGATAAATATAATGCATGCCATGACACAATGATTTCAATGGGGAAAACCATTTTGGGAGAAAAACCCTACAATCTAAAAGCCACCCAATATATTATTTAGTAAATCACAAATATTACAATATACTTTTAGAGCAAGCTTCTTATAGGATTATCACCACTTAGAGGTCAAGAGACAAAAAAACTATTAATAGACTCTTAGAAAACACCAAAATTTATCACTCTGCCTCTTACTATCACTCACAGTACTCGCATTACACTAGCCATCATACATCACGATTACAAAATAGAGTTATATTCTAGGGCAATACCAGCCAACAAAATATCCATCGTTAGATCTAAACCCTAATAATTAACTATCTAGATTAATAATGTATCAACACTTGCCGATGAATATTTACATAAGATTTTACTACCCATGGGACCCACCATTCTACCTCAGTGTCACACAATTCACAAGGATGTAAATTGCACGATCATCCCATCGATAATTTCCATCTGCATATTCACGTCACCATATATCCTTATCAACCTATCGGGTCCCACCATGCCTCCATCGTATATCACCAAGTTTCTGAAAACCCAAACTTTAGAACCTCATGTTGGAGGTTACAAAATTCAGAAAACCCACGACATGCCACCAACAAAGAGATCACTAAGTCAATAAGTTATGAAACTTCAAAACCCCACGACACAATTTCTCAACAAATCTCCCACTTTTCAAACACCTTGCAAGAGAAATGGGAGGGAGTAAACATTGTCTCTTAATTTCTAGAGGCCAAAAGGAATAGCATCTCTAAACACCATCTCAACTTCTCTATGCTCACATGCTTACTTAAAGAATCAAAAAAAATCATCAAAGTATCTACCTTAACTAATTTCACCCTACCATCTTTGACCATATCTCAAACAAAATGATATTGTACATCAATGTGCTTGCTCCTAGCATGAATTGTTGGGTTCTTGGCTAGACATATCACACTTTGACTATTGCAATAAATTTTCATTGCACCTTATTTTATTCTAATATATGAACACAATCTCTTAAGACAAATTGCTTCTTTACAAGCATGAGTAGCTACCATATACTCTGCTTCAGTATTGGACAAGGCAACCGTAACTTGTTGCTTGCTCATCCAATTGATTGCACCATCGAATAATGTAAACACATAAGCACTAATGGATTATCTTCTATCAACATCACCCTACCAAATATAAATTCACATAACCATGGGTATCAAGAGAAATCCCATCTTTAGTCATATTACTATGATAGCATAATGAATAATTTGAGGTGTCATGCAAATATCTTAAGACTTTTTTAACTACATCCCAATAAACTCTACCAGGATTAGACATATATCTAGAAATAACTCCCATTGCTTGGGAAATATTTGGTCTAGTACAAACCATAACATAAATCAAACTTCCAAGTACACTCTGGTAAGGCACTCTACTCATGCCTTCCATCTCTGATGGGGATGTTGGACAATCTGAAATAGATAAATTTGTGCCAACTGAAACAAGAATACATAATGGTTTGCAATCCTGGATGTTAAATCTCTATAAAATTGAATTGACATACTTAAAATTTGGCCAAGCCATAGCTCTATGTTCACTCTATCTCTTCTAATTTCCATCCCAAGAATGTGTTTTGTTGCACCAATATATTTCATTTCAAATTTAGTAGCAAGTTGAGATTTCAGTACTAAAATCATATATTTCCCCTTGTTAATAAATGACATATAATCAACATATAATGCAATAAATAGGAAATGATCACCATCAGTTTTATAATAAACACAATGATATGATTTAGAATGCTCAAATCCTAGACTCAACACATATGTATCAAATTTTTGGTACCACATCCTAGGACTTTGTTTTAAGCCATACAAATGTTTCTTCAATTTGCAAACCAATTTACTTTTACCTTTCACAATGTATTACTTTGGTTGTGTCATATAAATATCCTCCTCCAAATCACCATGAAGGAAAGTAGTTTTCACATCCATTTTCTCAACATCTAAATCATAAGCAACAACAATAGAAAGCAAAAATCTAATGGATGTCCTTTTTGAAAGAGGAGAAAATATATCACCATAATCAACACCCTCAACTTGAGAGTAACCCTTTGCAACCAACCTTGCTTTGTACTTCTTAATACCTCCATATGAACCAATCTTTGTCTTGAACACCCATTTGCAACCAATGGGATTTTGTCCTTCAGGAAATGGTACAAGATCCCATGTATCATTCTTTTTCAAACATTCCATTTATTCATCCATAGGAATCTTCCAAGATTTTGCATCATTCATACCTAATGCCTCTTCTATAGATTTGGATTCATCAATGTTAGTATTCAAAGCAAAAATACATCTCTAATCATCAAGTGCATACCTTTCAGGTGGTTGTTTATGCCTTGTAGACCTATGAACAAGTTGAGTTGGAGGTTCTTCCTCCTCTTTTGAGGATTCAGAGCTGAATGAGCTCTCCTCAACTTCTTGTCTATCCATGGGCCTTGATTCAAATTTCTCATGTGTAGAAGGAAATTGAATCATATCTTCTTGTTTACTTTATTTTGGCTGCACTATAACAAAAGAAAGCTTAGTTTCTCTAAAAATAACAGTTCTACTATGTATTACCTTCTATGAAATAGGATCCCAAAGCTTGTATCCTTTCATACCATAACTATATCCGATGAAGATACATTTCACAGCCTTGTTCTCCAGCTTTGTTCTCTTCTTTTTTTGGCAGATGTGTGTATGCCTCACAACCAAAAACTATAAGATGTCTTAATGAAGGATTTTGACCTGACCATGCCTCTATAGGCATCTTATCAACAAGAGCTGATGTCTGGAGACCTGTTAATTAGGTAACATGCATGGCAATAGTTTCAACCCAAAAACTTTGTTCTATGCCAACACCACTCAATATACTCCTAGCCTTCTCCATCAGTTTCTTGTTTATTCTTTCTACAACTCCATTCTATTATGGAGAATATAGAGTTGTCTTATGTCTATGAATACCATAATCTTTACAAAATATATCAAAATCATTAGAAAAAAATTTGTTGCCATTATCTGTCCTCAAATACTTTATTTTCTTTCTAGTTTGTAACTCAACCATTGCTTTAAATTCTTTAAATTGACTGAAAACTTCAGATTTACTATTTAGAAAATATACCCATGTCCTACTATAATCATCAATAAATGAAACATAATATATGGATTTACCAATCAAAGGAACATCTATAGGACCAAGCACATCAAAATGAATAAGATCCAATACACTACAAGATTTATGAGAAATTGAGTAAAACTAAATACAGTTTTCTTTTCCATAAATACAATGCTCACAAAAATTGAATTCAACATTACAATCAGACAAACCTTCAACAAGGTTTTTATTTTTGAAGGTCCTTAGACCCTTTTCTCCAATGTGACCAAGCCTTTGGTGCCACAACATAGTTTTCTCCGTAGGTAACTTTGTTTTAGAAGAAAGAACACCCTGGGGTACCCAAAAGCCATGACCATATGTAGAAGGTGAAACCCTCACTTCCTCCATAAATTTTTTTTTGATAGAAGTAATATTGCACTCAACAGTGCATGCATCAAGATTATACAATGTGCCATATCTATAACCTCTATAAATCACCATAGCACCTATAACCATCTTGCATCCTGCATTAGAAAATACTACCTACACACTTGCATCTATTAGTTTTCTCATAGATAATAGATTTTGTGCTAAACCAGGGATATGCAACACACTATTAATCCCTTTTGTTCTACCACTAGGAAACCTGATTTCAAATTCACCATGGCCAACAATTTCTAAATGAGAATCATCACCCAAATACACCTTACCTCCATCAAATTCTTCATATTCAGAAAACCAATCTCTATTAAAGGTCATATGGAAAGATGCACCCATGTCAGTTAACCATACATCATTACCTACACGAGTTTCCAAATATGCAATGAATACAACACCATCTCCCTTCTCGGTCTTAGAATAAAAATCAAATTTCTTCTTTTTCTTCGTTTCTTCTTTACAATCCTTATGAATGTGTCCAAGCTTCCCGTAGTTCCAACAAATAACTTTCAACTTTCCAGGAGACTTAGATCTCCCCTTAGACTTGGATTTTTCACGCTTCTCAATCTTCTTGCCTCTTTCATTAGGTCTTCCATGAACATTCAGGGCATCCTTGGCACTGATGGATACTTTCCTCTTCATCTCTTTAGAAAGAAAAGAACCCACTACATCTTCAGTCTTTAATATAACATAAGTACTCCCAATAGCCATAACAAGAGAATCCTATGAATCAGGCAAAGAACAAAGCAAGATCTGACATTTCTCTTCCTCATCCATTTTGACACCAACTGATGCCAACTGAGCCACCAACATATTAAATTCTTCTAGGTGGTCTATAATCCTTCCACCCTCTTCCATTCTCAAGGAATAAAATTTCTCCCTCAAGAAAATCTTGTTCACTAAATATTTGGCTTGATACATCTCACCAACCTTCTTCCATAGTTTATGTGCAGAGGTATCTCCATGGAAATTGATTAAAATAGAGTCTTCTAGGCACAATCTGATTAGACCCTTGGCTTTACAGTCCATAACATCATATTGAACAACCCGAGTAGGATTTGTAGGCCTTGAAACATTCTCATCAACAACATCCTACAAATCTCAGTCTATTAATAAATCCTCCATTTTTAGCTCCCACATTTCAAAATTATTTCCAAAAAAATTATCCATCTCTATTCTCCCAGATGTACTTGCCATCTAAAAATTCCTGCAACAAGATCACAAAGTATCTTCTACACAAGCTCCCACTCAAAACTGCATTAGCAAAAAACCCAACAACCTGTGCAACTGAAACTAAAGGTGATCAAGCTCTGATACCACTTGTAAGGAAGCTAAGGTAGTGGAACAACTTCCTACACTAACCTTGAGAGGAGAATAATGCAAAAAATAAAATGGTCTTTAATAGTTGCATAAATCTTGAACAAGAATAAAGAATAAATATCATGCATACCATGACATAGTGATTTACATGGGGAAAACCCTTTTGGGAGAAAAAACCCACACTCCAAAAGCCTCCCAATATATTATTCAGTAAATCAAAAAGATTACAATATACTTGTAGAGCAAGCTTCTTACAAGAGTATCACCACTCAAAGGTCAAGAAACAAAATGACTGTTAACAGAATCTCAAAAAGTGTTAGGAATAAGGTGTCTCAACCTTGGATAATTCCTATTCTTATTATTTGTTTTGTAAAATGTATTTCTTGCAAATAATGTAATTAAGTGTGAGTGTACATGTCTAGTTTGCATGTTGATGTGTCACTCCACTTAATGTGTCGGCATCTTGAATTGTGTGTAAGGAGATCATGGCTGAAACGGTTATGACGGATTCCTATGACACGTAAGAGCTATGGAAGATTCAATGACAGGTGAAGACATGTGGCAATTGATAAAGTTGAGTACTGTACACTCTTCCACGATAGTGGGGTTCGGGGCATCGCCCCGAAAAAAATTTTCGAGTTCCTATTTTCTCGGAGAATGGTAAAACCCTAATACAGTTATCTTCGGAAGTTGCCCTAAAAGGGAAGCGCATGATATAAGCGTTTTTTAGGGTTGCGAAGATTTGTGATGTGAGTGTATTGTTGGAACGTTTTTTCATGCTGCCGCATTTTGTCTTCAAGGGTTGGAAATCTCCTGAAAGAACTTGCATTGCAAGTGTGTTGTAACCGTTGTGTTGAAGATAATACATTGTGCAGGTTTTGGAGTGCTGGGGTTTTTTACCGAAAGGTTTTCCCCAGGGTAAATCATTGTGTCATTCTTCATTTTCTGTATGTATGGTATATTGCTGCAATATCTTTGTTAAGTAGATTAACAAATCTGAAATTGTAAGGGTTTAAAACGAATTTGCACCATACTTTCCTTAAGAGATTAGTGTAGGAAGCTGTTTCCGCACCTGAGTTTCCTTACAAAAAGCACTTTTGTTTCTCACTCTACGTCTTACCGTCACTCGTAGTACTCACATTACACCAGCTACCATACATCACCCTCACAAAATAGAGTTACATTCTAGGGCAAGAATGGCCAAAAAAAATCCACCGTTAGAGCTAGACCCTAATAATTAATGGTCTAGATTTACAATGTATCAACTCCCATCAATGAAGATTTACATAAGGTTTTACTACCCATGGGACCCACCATTCCAGATCACCACCACACAATTCACAACAAGGATGTGAATTTTAGGGATAACTTTAAGAAACCCCCCCCTCGACAAAGGTGTAAAATCATGGCGAATCTATGCACATTATTAAAAAAATTGTAAAATCTTGGCGAATCGTAATGAATAATTGGTAAAAATAATAATCACAATGGTGAACCCTAGTGAATAATCACTAAAAAGATTAATTAAAATGGAAAATCTCTCCTTTAAAATTTGCATATTTGGTCGGTGCAGTTCCCCCATATTTTTTTTGTTTTTTGTAATATTGAAGTAGGGGCCCGAGGGCGGCAACCACCGGTGGGGTCAAGGGGACATAGCCCCCTTGTGGGGGTCGAGGGGGCAACAAATTTTGTGCCTCAACAAGTCTTTTAAAAGGCATGTGCATATAGGTCACAAAATCAACCTGCAACCATCTGATTAAAAAGCTAATCGATGGAAATAAATAAAAGTCATATTCAAAGGCTAAAATATCCCTAAAATGAAATGGTAATTTATTATTAGTGGTGATATTGCCCAAAAATTAATGGTACGAATATAATATTACTAGCGAATATAATTAATATTTGTAATTACAATATAAACTACTAGAAAATCAGTTCCAATGACACATCGTTTAAAAAATAATGCATAGGCAAATTAATCAAGACAATTTTTTTTTTTGTAAAAACCTGATGATTCAACATACTTTTTAGCTTGTACTATTCACCATTTCTGGAGGTCTCAATTTCAATTATTCACCAATTGGTGAACATTTTCCACTAAAGTTTTCCTTGGTGAATTTCATGATCATCTCATCGATAATCGCCATCTGCATATATATGTCATGATATGTCCTTATCAACCTATCGAGTCCCACCATACCTCCATTGCATATCGCCAAGTCACTGAAAATCTGAACTTTAGAACCTCATGTCGGAGGTTATGAAATTCAAAAAACCCACAACATGCTACCAACAAAGAGATCGCTACGTTGGGAAGTTATGAAACTTCAGAAGCCCACAACATAGGTTATGAAAACTTGAAATCCTATGACAACAAAGAGATTGCTAAGTCAGAAAGTTATGAAACTTTAGAACACCACAACATAGGTTATGAAAAAGTGGAATCCCATGACTTGAGTAATAAAAACATCTCATTGCAAGGTTGAGATACAATTTCCCAAAACTTCATTCACCACTTCTTCTTGGTCACTCATATCCCTTGTAAATACTCTTGTTTGGTTAGCTTCCTCTATAATGAGTCTTGCATCAAAACTAAATCTCATTTCCCTCATTTCTCTAGCAAGGGCTTCTCCCAATTGTGTTTCTATTCTTTCTGCCACCCTTTTAGTAGTGTTGAGTCTTGGAGGCATATTTCTCTTTTTGTATTTTTAACCCTTGTATTGCTTCTTGGCTTAAACTAGCTCTGATACCAATAATGATGTAGAGAATAAACAATTTAACAATCCTAAATGTGTTTAAGATTCTATAGCTCTACCTTTGCAAGATTTCTACAAGCTTTTACCACTAGGATCAAACCCTTAAGAAAGACCTAATTGGGTGATTATTGTTTCAAAAATATCCTTTTATGCCTTATTAGGCTTGTCAAACTTGCAACACACTCTAGAGGGTCTCAACAAACTCAACTTTTCTCTGGTGAACTAAACACAAATGAATTTTTGAATAAACCCTCAAATACCTAGGGTATTGACAATTTTGTTAACAATGAAAACACTCAGACTTGAATAACTCACACATATAGTTGATTGGTGTGTTTTAATTTGGTGAACATCTGATCAATACCTTAAAGAGGGATTTCATCAAGTTTCAACAATTTCCACCAGCTAAAAAAAGTTATGAATTTTCTTTGCTTGTTGGAAACCCTAGCTCTGTGATAGGGTTGTTAGTAGTATTTTTTCCATATCTTGATCAAACAAACATGAAATCAAACCAAACCAATTGAATTAGATTCACAAAAAAAAATTCTAACTTTTTATCCACCTTCAGACTTGAAATTGTTTTGTACAAGGTCGTACAAGACTATTCTTTGACTGTATTTGCATAAAAGTGTCCTAAAATGTGAAGGAAATAGGGTGTTTTATCTAAAATATCCTTCAACAACCTCTTGGTTCATTATTCTTCATTTATTTGATGTGAATGATGATTACAAATAGTTATAATCGAAATTACATGACTTTTCCATCAAAACCTAATGTAACCTAATGTCCTTTTGCATCAAACTTGCAAAAAATGCACCTTTTCACAACCTAAACTAAAATAAACAAGTAAAGTGACCTTAAAAGGTCTTTCATGGTCTTATAGGACTTTATTAGACTCAAAAAACCCAAAACTAGAGCTTAGGAACAAACCCCAACCCTTCAACAAGCCAAAAACACATAAGAATTTATTCAAATTTACACTTTTGGTGGGAAAATCAAAATTTGAATTTCTAGGCCTATTTACACAAGCTAAACCATTTTACATAATTCCAATGGACTTCCTAAGACCTACACTAACTCAATAAAGACTCCTAACATCAAAATGAGCATAAAAACATCACTAGAGTGATGCTCATGCATCGGGCCTTGATAAGAAGATTGGGAGCACTAAGTCGTGGAATATGGCCTTTAGTTTGTAGTAGCTCAACAAAAGTCTTTCTCCTAGGATGTTTTCTCACATATTGGGGAAAAAAAATAGGAACTAAAAAATATTTTTTTACTTTGAATAAGGTAAGTGCATGGGTCTATGGCACAATTTTGGTGCCAAATTGCAAAAAAAAACTATAACAAGCCATATTGCACTCACCAAATAGGCTTTGGTAATACGAAGCCTATTTGGTGAGCGCCAAATTTGGTGCTCTCCAAATGGATTTACCATTTGGAAAGTGAAAAATTTGGTGCTTTCCAAATGACTTGAATTTTGCAGTGAATGTCATTCATGACTTTTGGAATGCATTTTTCTAAACTCTTTCATTTTCTCTTTCTCTACCAAGGAAACTATATACATGAAATAAAAATTTAAGTATAAGTTGAAATTTAAATATGGACATTTATGTTCTTATACTTTAAGTTATATTTCACGTATATAGTTTTGGAATTTTTGAGAGTGGTTTCAGATCTCTACGAATTATAATGCAAATTCTAGTTTTTGGGAGATTTTAAAAATTTTAGATAGTCAAGTTTCAATAATCAGCATGTCGAATTTTAGTAATTAGGAGGTCAAATTTTAGTAGTCAACAAGTTTTATCATCTTTCTCTCTCACTCTCTCATTCTCTCTACCCTTTATCTCTCCACTTCCTCTATCCCCTATCTCTCTCACACACATCTCTCTACCTCCTCGCTACATCTATCTCCCTCCCTCCCCTCTCTACTTCTCTATATCTCTTCTCTCTCTCTACATCTCCTTCCCTCTCTAATTATCTTTATCTCATACTTGTCTCTTTACCTACCTATCCCTCCATCACTTCATATCTCACCTATGTGTAATACCCCTCCGTTTTGCTTCTTGTTCGGTTTGATTTATACTATGTTTGGTTGCAGTTACTTTGCTTCTGGATACATTTTGTTATGATGTTTTGATCGCTATTATTGAGCGACAACTATTATTGTGGGATGTGGTTATCTAATTATTGTTTCACATGCATTATGGATTAATGATGTTGTAGAGTTAGCATGAGATGTTATTATGAGATTATTGGAATTATGATGAAAGTGTTAGTTTCGATGAGTGTATTGGTGAAGAAGACAGGTTTGCATCACTCACTTGCAAACGCCCTGTGAATCCGTAATTCTTTCTTCATGGTGTGTATTATATGTTGGATATATTGTATGATGTTGTTTACTTGGTTGCAGGATTGCGGGTACATGGCATCGACTCCACCTGGTTTCACAGGTTTGAGCGTGTCGATCCAACGGTTAAGTTGAATGGGAGATAGTAGCTAGGTAACATGTGTCAAGTCTACGCTCTAGCCTTAGTGTGTCGTCAGTTGTGTGTGTCAAGTCATTGTCTGTCTTGCTTTGATGTTATTTAATTCTGAAGAATTCTTGATTTGGAAATAGATATTTAGAATAATTGCATTTAAATCATATTGATGGTTATTTAATTTAAATAATGCAATATGGATAAAATTTTATATTTAAATTAATTAATTATATTTAAATTGTTTAATTAATTAAATTTAATCCAAGGGGGGTTGAATTTAGTTAATTAAATAATTAAATTAATTAATTAAATGTGATGCAAGAGAATGAAAGGAAATAAAAGAATTAAAATTAATTTTGGAATTTAATTTCAACATGTGGGAATTAAATTAGAAATTGTAATTAAATGTTTATTTGAGAAATTAGTTGCAACTTTGAAAATTAATTTATTATTTGAAATTGCATTTTAAATTGAAAATGGGTTTTCGAAAAGTGAAATTGAAATTGAAATTGGAAATTGAAATTGAAATATCTAATTTGCATGTAATGTGAATTAGGGTTGAATTGGGTATTTTTGATTTATAAGAATATATGTTTTAATTTTAGGGCAAGAGAAGGGAATTAGAAAAAAATACATTTTTACAGCAGGGAAGAAATTTTGGAAAATTTGCATAAGGGTTTGAAGAAAGTTTTGATTGTAGAACTGATTGAAGGAAATATTGTTTGCATTTGTTGAGTTTTGGATTGAATTCATTGGAAGATTGAAAAAAATTCAAGAAATCTTTGGAGGAGGCTTGCATCAGAAATTCATCTCTTCCTGTAGCTTCTTATACCAGGTTTTCCTCTTTGTGTTTTATTGTTCTTGATTGTTTTTTTTAAAATAGTAGTGATTAAAGATTTGTATGTTAAATCTGTTTTAGAAAATAAATTTGATTTTAGAAGAAAAGAATTAAATAAATTTACAGCCTTTGCTTGTGAAAATTCTTGAGTGAAAATTGTGAAAACCTCAGTTGAATTTAAATTATTTGGGGAAATCGATTATGTTGTTATTGAAATCAAACATAGAGATTGAACAATGCATTTAGAATGTTTTTAAAAAACGAAACCCTCTGTTTATTATTAAAAATCGGATTTTAAAATCTGGAGGACAGTTATATTTTTCATAGTAAAATGGTCTGGTTGCGTCGCCTATAACTCCACTTTCACAAACTGGGTTGTCAGAAAATTTAAAGGGTTTTTGCATTTTGAAATTTTCCTATCCTTGTCAAAAAATCGCAAATACCCAAATCGTATTGTTTGAGTTATGCTTGAAACATGAGACTGCTGTTAAGTTATTTTCTCATGGCTGCTTTGATAATGAAATAATAATAAATTGATATTTATAAATATTAATATTTTATGTATTAATATTATAATATCAAAATATTATTTAATAATATTTTATATTATAATTTATAATATTAAAGTATTATATTTATTTATATTATTTTAAATAAAATTTGTATATTAGATTAGTGGAATTAAAATTATAAATGTATGGAGAAATTATTGTTTATTTTAAAATGGCATGTTAAAGTTTATTTGAAGGAGTTAAATATTTGATTTAAAGAATTCATAATTTAAAATTTAATTGTGGAATTTAAATTCATGTGTAAAAGGTCCAATTATTAATTTGATTTAATTGGAAAAATATATATATATATTTTAAAAAATTGATGATAAGGGATATTTTATTTTGAATTAAATAATTTGATATTCTGTAAAGAATAGAAGATATGTTAATGATTAAATATATTTAAATATATTAACTTATATTTAGTATATATATATATTGAAGGTATATATTCATTTGAGAGAATAAATAATATTTTATCTTATTTTATTCTGTTGTTTGCAAATTGGGTATTATTAGTGTTCTAAAAGAAATGATTAGTATGTGTAGAAAATGTATAGAGAAAAATATTTTTTAATAGAAGTAATTACTTGATTTAAAAAGAAATATTTATTTTTTTAATATGATTGAAGAAAATATATTGAAATGTATATATATATATATATATTCATGAGTATTTTCAATCAGTATTTACCTTGTTTTATTTAAGTGCGTGTAATTTAGCTTTGCATGAAGAATTTAAAAGATAAGTTTTGAATGTATGGTCAAAATTGATAAGGACAAAGATATTTAAATATATTGAAGAATTATAGAAATATTTACATTTAAATGTTTGTTTTAATTAATGAGATTTAATTAAAAACAATATGAATGTGTGGTCAAATAGATAAGCCAAAAAGATATTTTTATACATTGATGAACTTGCATGTTTTTAAATGGATAGTTGAAGAGACATAGACTCCAGATAGAAAATTGGAAAGATTGTTTGCAATAGTGTTAGGTTGCATTAGAAGTAAATTTAGGAACTAACTATATTGAAAAAGATAAATAGTTATTATGTTTTATTTAGTTCCGTAGAGTAATCTTGTCATTGTGAATGGAGTATTAAAGAATATATGTAATTAAATTTATTAATATATATATTTGGTGTCTATATAATATGGAGCATATATATATATATATATATATATATATATATATATATAGTGTAAAATTCATTATCGTATTTTATTTTAATGAGATGCACTAATATTATTGAATAAGTTTAAAATGGATCAGATTCATTATATATGGAAATGGATGGAAACAATAATATTTGAAATTATATTAAAGAGTGAGTTGAATGTTTTTAAAATAAGAAATTGAATGAAATGTAAGATTTGGTTAGGAAATGGAAAGAGTTTACTTGCATGGATTTGTGTCGATTTAAAAGTAAATTAAGAAGTTGTTTTATTGATGAGGCAATCAATTATGTTATTTATTAATTTCTATTTAGATTAATTGAATCATTGTGATTGAATTATGAAAGAGATATGGATTTAGTATATCCAAAAGTAGTATCTTCATCATGATTATCTTAAAGGATTTAATTCTCTGTATTCAGTAAAGGGAAGTAAGTTTAATTGTTTTAGATGATCTAGTTATCGTGTCTTTGACTTTGTCAACACTACCTATTGAATGAGTATGGATTTAGGAAATCCAAATATTAGATTTGATTAATGATTTGATTGCTATGTCGTCAAGTTACATTATTGATTTTGGGATTTAATGTTAGTCCTAAATTATAAGTCTTCCAGAAGAACTTAGAGGATAAGAGTTGTTGAATCTTTATGCCATCCAGTTGTTTTCCCTTGGGTAGTGCATGGCATCTTTTCAGTTTTACCCAATTTTCATGAACGGGGATGTTTGCACCTCTTTGGTTTAGGAGTGGATTATGGGATCTATGTCTCCTTGTATGGAGTGACCTTGTTATGTGGTTTCATCTTGTTGCCTCCTGTGAAAGGAGTGGACTATGTGTTTGTTGCCTCCAAGATGTTTGGAGTGAGTTCTATTATTTGTATCCTCCTTGTGTTGGAGTGGATTATGATGCCTAGTTGAGTAATACTTGTGAACCAGCAGTGGATTGTTTGGGTGTGTGTTGTCGAATGAAAAGTGACTTCTATTGAAACCAAGAAATGCTTGGATAACCTTCAGGAGTGATTTAAACAAGTGATAATTAAAGTAATGTACTTAGAAGATTAGGACTAACTTCTCACTAATCAAGATAATTTTACCTCACTCATAGACACAAGGGCTTGTTTAGACTTGGGATGAGTGGGAAGGTTTAGAATGGCAAGATCAACTATCTTGTCCATACGAGAGATAGTTGATTCCGCATGAGTGAGTATGAGGGCCAGGATTCGGTTGAGGCCACTAGGATTAGTTGTGCCAGAGCCTATGAAGAATGCCCAGAGGAGATCTCATGACAAACCTTGCGATGACACTCTATCTAGGACAACTGTTGTTAATTATTTTATATGTATGGTCCTGTGAACATACTTGATCTATTTTAAGTTTGGAAGCAATGTGACCTATGTCGATGATGTGAATGTTGTACTTGATTTGTACTTGTATTGTATTTGAGATGTACTTGTTTAGTTCATTTGTTTGGTTATATCAGCATGGGTCAGTATGAGTCTGCCTTTGGTTAGTGGTTGTAAATATTTGTCCATGTTACTTGGTTACTATCTCCTAGCATGGGGGGTGGGCCTTCGGGTACCACATTGGTTGGGTGGAACATGCACCAAAACCGTTGGGTCCCCATCTATCTTCAATACTTGGTGGCGAGACATCCAGATGGACGGCTCGAGTTCTTGTATTTTCTTGCATTGTAATATTTCAAATTGTATAAGTAATTTTATCCCTCTTATGTTTATGAGGTGAGATTATGTAGTTGTAATACATTTGTACTATTGCCTCATTCTGGGGATGATTGATGTAACTATTGGATTAATTTAATGTTTATGAGATTGTATCTTGGATGTTTATCTTATTATATTATGTGGTATTTTTATGATGTATGATGTTTATTTCATTAAGTTTATAACGCTATGGTTATATGTAATTTGTGTTGTGTGGTTTTAAGTAATCCTAACCTTGTAGCCTTAGAGGTTGTTGTTAATTAGTAAGTGAATTTGGTTTTGCTTAAGACGCACTACAACTTCCTTTTAGGGTTACTTGGGCATTACATTCTCTAAAACCAAATGCAAGCTCTCCAACAACAAATGGGCACTATGTCCATGTCAGGTAAATGAAATATCTCAGCGCAAGATTTATGTCTATGTACCTTTGACAAAGTGCTATACATAACACCCTTCTCCCATGGATACATTATACCTAATTTTCCTAAGTATAATGGCAAGAGGAATCCTTTGGAACACATTGGAGAATTTTCTACAACATGCATGGACATCTTGTATTACCCCACATACTTAATGAGACTCTTTTCGCGAACCCTTGTTAGGAGAGCATTGGAATGGTTCTCTCAACTACCATATGGCATAAGATCATGGGGTGAATTAGCTGAGAATTTTGTTGAACACTTTTCCTTCAACATAGAAAATGAAATAATGATAGCTACCTTGTTTCATACCACACAAGAAGATGGAGAAAACTTCACCACCTTTTTTCTAGAGATGGAGGAGTTTAGCTAGTCGTTGTCCTATTGAGATACCAGAGAAACAAAACGTCACTATATTTCTTGAAAATCTTCACCCAAAACTGATAAGTGACTTAAGAGTACATTGTTGTACTTCATTCCTAGACTTGGTGTAAAAATGCATTATACTTGAAAAAGGCCTTATTGACAAAGGAGACATTAAGGTACCAGGAAGGAACCCAGTTGTTCAACACCAAAACTATCACAACAATAGAAAAAAAAATTGGTCTAGGAACAAAAATGTGAAAAATGATGGAATTGTTGATGCTAAGACCCTACATGTGGGACCAATCATCACACTTAGAGGTTACAACTCCAATCAAGACATGACTAATAATCCAAATCAAATATCCAGCTTTGTCTAAAACTCGCAACAACAATGACCACAGAGGAGACTTCCTAAACGTGAATTTACCCCTTTGGAGGAACCAATTGAGATAGTTTTCAAAGAATTGATTAAACATAATCTCCTAAAACCTCTAGAACCAAAATATTATGATCCTGGACAGTTTAAACCCTCGTGGTGGGATGATAATGCCTATTGTGATTACCATCAAGAAAAGGGATACAACCTACAACAATGTCGACAGCTGAAAAACATCGTACATGATTTTGTTGAAGATGAAACCATAGAATTCAATGGGAAGAAACATACCAAAAATAGTGTTCACAAGGTCTTCACAGATCCATTACATGACCATGGGAAAGGAAAGGCCTTGATTTTGGGAACTAAGAATAATACCTCAACCAATTATAACAGTGCTAAGTACAATTATAAACTAGGTACCATCATCAATCATATCTGAGTTGCTGAAGAAAATATAAATACCATTACCATAAATAAATGTCTTGAATGTGTGGTCAATACATGTAGAACTAAGATAACCCTTCCAGGTCCTTCTTCAGAGCCAACAACACAGCCTTCCAAGCTTAAGTATAATTTTCTTGACCAATTAGGGAAGACCCCAACATAGATATCCATCTTAGAACTGTTGACTATATCACCAGATCATTGAGCCATTCTTGACAAAGCCTTGTAGAGCACAAAAGTCCCTACCAACATAGATGTCAATAATTTCGAAGAAATGGTAGGATATTTAACCAATTCCCATCATGACTCATTCTATCAACAAGATTATTCAACTGAGAAGACACATAATAATGACTCATTACACCTTGAAGTTCTTGTCCATCAAACCAAAGTCGGATGAGTCTTAGTAAATGGAGGAGCAGGGTTGAACCTCTGCACCTTGAAATTCGTTAAGGCATTATTTTTCTCAAAAGTATGCATGGAAACCACTAAGAGTATAGTCATTAAGGCATATGACAATGAAAAAAGATCATCTAAAGGAGTTGTCACACTCCCTATCAGGATTGGCCCTACAATTATGGACACTAGTTTCAAAGTCTTGGATCTCACTCTTCCCTATAATATTTTGTTGGGTAGACCTTGGATACATGCTATGAAATTTGTAACTTCCACGTATCATCAATGTCTATAATTTTTGTATAATGGCATAAAGATCACAATTGATGGTGATTCAGATCCTTTTCAATACTGCACAAGCCTACACAAAATACCACAATGACAGGTGCCAGTCAATCAAGAGGCTTCATCCTCCACCTTATCCCTATATATTGATCCATCAACTCTTACCAAGTCCATTGCATCACAACCACCACCATCCACTCCTAAGGTCAAGATCCAAGACAAGGGTTGTGGAGAATATCACATGAAAGAATCTTATTGTTTAAGTCAAATGGTTCCTCCTAAGTCATATGGTCTACCCACAACAGATAGGAGACAATCCATAGTCACGTTCCATGTCCCTCCTACAATGACATTGAAAAAATGGGGAGAGTTAAGTCAAGAGGCTATAGACCAAGAAGATATCACCTCCTGGTTGTAAATTGAAGACAATGAAAACCCTCCACTATCTATAGAAATATCTCAGGATCAATATGGAAAAGGCTTTACAATCATGCAAAGAAAAGGATATGACAATCATAGTGGTTTAGGATTACATCATAATGGAAGGTTTGAACCAATCATTGTCTCACCATGACCATAAGGACTAGGCCTAGGGTTTCAATCGATTAGAATTGGTATTCCTAGTATTTCATTATCATCACAAGAGGAAGTAAGTGATTTTGAACACATCGAGGTATCCCATGAACCATTTGACCCAACTTATGATGACTCCCCTGACTCAAACAAATACTAATGGGTTTCCCTTTCCCCCACCAGCATGATGGACCTAGATAAGCTATTTGGCGAACTTGATAAGCTATTCAGAAACCCTTGATCATGAATCTTGAGTACCTAATGAACCATCTTCTAAAAACCTAGCCATTACAGTGGTCCCACCCCAAATTCTACCTGTCTATAAGAAAAAGAACAAAAAAGAGTTAGTCCAAAACTTTTGTGACCATGTTAACCACTCTATATTCATGTTGTCAGCCTCCACCTTTGATAACTCTTATGTTGGCATGCCCCTCATATATCCCCAACTTATTGATTGGGATCAAAAAGTTACACCCATTTTAGACATATTCGAGAATGACAAAGCGATAGCTGAGTTCATGGGACTTCGAGAAGGCATACCTAGAGGGGATCATAAAGTTATCTTTACCATAGACTTGATGACATGGCATATTTTGGTGAGTTTTTTCACACCTCCAAACGCAAAAATAAAAACAAAAATAAAAACAATGAAAATGACAAGTCCCTAGGTGAAAACCGAAAGGTGCCTTTGGATGAAGAAATAGTAAAAATAAAGGATGCATCTGAGGGCGAAAACCTATCTAAGGCATCCAAGGATGGAGGTTTGAAAATTCTCCCAATTGCTCAGGAAAAATCATCAATGCTAGTAGAAGAGTTTGATGAAATCAACATAAACACTGAAGAGAACCCTCATGTAATATACTTTGCAACATCTTTGATAGAGACAAAACAACTAGAGTTTAGAGACTTATTTGCAAAAAGACAAATAAATTATGCATGGTCATATGCTAACATGCCTAGGTTGGATCCAGATCTTATATTTCATCATCTACCATTATAGCCAGGTGTTAAGCCAATGAAACATAAGTTAAGTAAAATGCATCCACAAATCGCTTTACTATTCAAAGTTGAACTTAAGAAGCTATTGGATGTTGGATTCATTAGAACCACAAACTATGCAGAATGGATATCAAATCTTGTTCTAGTAACCAAACCATCTGGGGGCATCCGCATTTGTATAGACTTCAGAGATCAAAAAGGCATGTCCTAATGATGACTTCCCTTTTCCAAACATCGACATGATAGTAGACCTTACAATAGGATATGAGATGCTATCCCTCATGGATGGTTTCTTTGGGTATAATCAGATCAAAATTTCTACTGAGGACCAACACAAGACAACTTTCACATGTCCATGGGGAGCATATTGCTGGAATTTTATGCCTTTTGGGCTCAAAAATGTTGGAGCTACATATCAATGTGCAATGATGACTATTTTCCATGACCTTGTACATACTCTCATGGAAGACTATGTCGATGACATAATAGCCAAATCATTGACAAGAGCAGATCATTTGAAAGTCTTAGACAAGATATTCCAGAGACTAGAAAATTATAAAGTAAGGCTCAATCCAAATAAATGTCTTTGGCGTTAAATCAAAAAAACTTCTAGGATACATAATTTATAGAAGAGGAATTGAAGTGGACCATGCAAAAGTAAGAGCTATAATGGACGTGCCTTTTCCAGTTAGCATCGGTCAACTAAGAAAAATACAAGGGAGATTATAGTCTATTAGATGATTCATAGTATAGTTAGTAGACAAGATACATCCATTCCAACATTTTATTAAGAAAGGGGTGCCATTTGTATGGACATCAAAATGTCAAGAAGCTTTCCAAAATATCAAGGATCACCTTCTTACTCCACCTATGTTAATGTTTCCTACAAATGAGATACCTTTGATACTTTACATTTCAGCAACTCAGTCAGCATTAGGAGCCCTAATCACACAAAATGATGATCAACTTCATGAAAGGGAAGTGTACTACATCAGTCGTACTTTGGTGGGATATGAACTAAACTACAACAACATAGAACATTCGTGGCTTGCAATATTTTTTTCTAATAAAAAACTTAGGAACTATATGCTAAACCACCAAACCATGTTGGTCACCAAGATAGATCCTCTGAAATATCTCCTAAGTAAAGAAACACTAACATGTCGATTGGCTAAATGGGTAATGATACTTAGTGAATATGACATCTAGTATGTAGAAATAAAAGTGATAAAAGGACAAGTAATTGTTGATTAGTTAGCAGATGCACCAATTAAGGCTAACCATCCTTTAGTGGTAGATTTTCTTGATGATTTCATCTTCAAAGTTGACACTAGAACCACATGGAAATTATACTTTGATGAGTCACATACAAATTCTGGTTCAGGAGCTGGCATACTATTTGTTACACCTCAAGGTGATACTATCCCTAATTCATTTAGAATTGCTTTCCCTTGCACCAACAATACAGTGAAATATGAAGCCCTTGTGACAGGATTAAAAAATGGTAGTCCAATGGAAGATTAAGCATTTACATTTTTATGCATATTCT
>CM021108.1:66748944-66767670 GCA_007115665.2 Sequoiadendron giganteum | reverse complement strand
CATTCTCTCTCTCTCCCACTTTCCCTCCTTCCCTCTCTCTATCTCACCTATCCCTTTCTACCTTTCCCTCCCTCCAACCTCCCTATCTCTCTTTATCTCTCTTTCTCATTCTCTCCTTACCTCTCTACTCTCTATCTTACCACTCTCTCTCCATCTCACTCTCCCTCCTTCCCTCTCTCCCTCCTATACCTCCCTCTACCTACCACTCTCTCTCCCCTTTCTCTCTTACTCTCTCCTTCCCTCTCTACTCTCTATATCTCCCCCTTCCCTCTCCACTCTCTTTCTCTCTCCCCCTTCCTAGATCCCCCCTCATTTTCTCTCCTCTCACTCTCTCTCCCTCTAACACACACTCACCTCTATCTCCTCTTTTACTCTCCCTCCATCCCTCCACTCTCTACTTATCTCTATCTATCATCTCTATCTACAACTCCTTCCCTCTCTATTTATCTTTATCTCGCCTCTCCCTCTCTTTACCCACCTCTCCCTCCATCACTCTATATATCAACTATGTCTCCTCCCTACCTCTTTCCCTCTCTACACTCTATCTCTCCTCTCCCTCCCTCTACCTCTCTCTCTCAAACCCTTCCCTCTCTACTCAAATTCTCTCTCACACACACAAACACACTCGCCTCTATATCCCCCCTACCTATCCCTCCCTCCCCTCTCTACTTCTCCTTCTCTCTCTACCTACATTTATCTCCCCTCTCCCTCTCTTTATCTACCTCTCCCTTAATCACTCTATAGTTCACCTATGTCTCACTCCCTACCTATTTTCGTCTAAACTCTCTATCTCTCCTATCCCTTTGCATGTCTCTCTCTCTCTTCCTCCCTCCTGTCCACCTTCCCTCTCTACTTATCTCCATCTAATATATCCATATATACCTCTTTTTCTCTCCCTCAATCCCTTCTTAACTCTCTCAATTTCTCCACCTTCCTCCTTCCCTCTCCCTTCTCCCCTCCCTCCCTCCCTCCCTCCCCCCTCCCTCTCTATCTCACCTCTCTCTCCATATTTCTCCCCTCTCTCTCCCTTCCTTCCTCCCCCTCTTCATCTCTCACTCTCCTTCCCTCTACTCTCTATCTCTTTCTACTTCTCTCTATCTCTAAATTTTCTCTTTATCTATCTCTACTTTTCTCTATCTCACCTCTCTCTCCTCCTCCATCCCTTCTTCTAAGTCTAATTTTCTCTATCTCCCTCTATCTCTCTTTCTATATCTATGTCTTTGTATCTCTCTTCCTTCCTCCCACCCACCATCCCTCTTTACTTATCTCTATCTAACCTATTCCTCTCCCTCCCTCCCTCCTCCCCTCTTTAATTCTATCTATCATTTCTCTCTCAATCTTGCCTTCCTCCCTCCCTCTCTCTTTCCATATCTACTCTTTTTATCTCACCCCTCTCTCTCTCTCTACCTCTCCATCCCTCCCTTCTCTCTCCCTCACCCTCTTTCTCTCTCACTATCTCCCTCTCTCCCCTCTTTCTCTATCATCTCCTCTCTAATTATCGTTATCTCAATGTTGTCTCTCTCCCTCCCCACTCTCTCTCCTCCCTCCACCCTCTCTCTCCCTCTTTACCTCTCTACTTATTTGTATCACATATCTCTATCACCTCTATCTCTCTCACTTCTCCCTCCTCTCTTTCTCCTTCCCTCTCTACTCTCTCTATATCAACTCTCTACATATATATCCATACCTCTCCCTCCCTCCTCTCTCTCTTTCCCTTCCCCTCTCTCTCTCATTCTCTCCCCCCTCTTTCTCTCTTACTCTCTCCTTCCCTCTCTACTTATCTTTATCTCAAAATTCTATCTCTAGCTCTCCCTCTCCCCCCTCCACTTCTCTTTATCACCTCTATCTCTATCTCACTTATCCTTCCTTCTCCCCTCTTTCTCTCTCTCCCCCTCTTTCTATTTCAATATCTCTCCATCTCTCTTCTCTTTATCTCTCACTCTCTCCTTTCGTACCTCTCCCTCCTTCCTTCCATCTTTATGTAAATCTCCCAACCTTACTCCACATTTTGTATCACATATTGTGCACATCGAATAGAGAGACAAATAAAGAGACAAAGAAAGAGAGGAGAGGGAGAGATAGAGAGAAAGGTGAGGGAGGGAGAGGTAAAAAGGTATAGGTGAGATAAATGTAGGTAGAGAGATAGAGAGGGGAGATAGACAGAATTAGAAAGGGAAGAAGAGAGAGAGGGAGTGTTAGTGAGGGAGATAGAGGTGAGATAGAGAGAGAGAGAGAGAGAGAAACAAAGAGAGAGAGAGGGAGGAAGAGAGGGGAGGGGAGGAGAGGTAAAGAGGGATAGTTGAGAAGATTGTAGAGAGGGAGAGCTAGCTAGAGTTTTGAGATAGAGAGTAGAGAGAGGGAGAGGAGAGAGAGGAGAGAAGGAGGGGTAGGTGGGTAGAGAGATGTGAAATAGAGAGAAAGAGAGTAGAGAGGGAAGGGGGATAGAGAGAGTGAGAGAGAGCGAGGGAGATAGGTGAGATAGAGAGAGGAGGGAGGGAGGGATAGGTAGGGATAGAGAGGTGAGATAGAGAGAAAGAGAGTAGAGAGGGAAAGGGGAGAGAGAGGAGGGAGGGAGGGATAGGTAGTGAGAGAGGTGAGCTAGAGATTAAGAGAGTAGAGATATAAGGGGAGAGAGAGAAGTAGAGAGGTAAGGTGTAAGGTAGATAGATTGAGAGAGGGAAGGAGAGAGGGAGGGAGAGAGAAAGAGGTATACAGGGATAGGTTGGATGGAGAGTAGAGAGAGAAGGTTAGTGGAAGTGACAGAGAGATAGGGAGGGAGAGAGAGGGGGGAAGGGAGAGGTAAAGAGGGATAGTTGAGATAAATAGGAGAGAGAGAAGTAGGTAGAGAGAGGATGAGGAGATATAGAAAGAGGAAAGGAGAGATGGAGGGAGAAGGGATAAATGGAGAGATATTGATGGAGAGAGAAAGGTGAGAGACAAAGTGATAGAGAGAGGTAGGTAGAGAGAGGGAGAGGAGAGAGAGGAGAGAGGGAAGGAGAGGGAGGTGAGATAGAGAGAGAAGAGGGAGGGAGGGATATATGTAGGGAGAGAGAGTTAAGATAGAGAGAAAGAGAGTAGAGAGGGAAGGGGAGAGAAAGAGAGGAGAGGTAAAGAGGAAGATAGAGAGATTTAGAGAAGTAAGGAGGGAGGGAGGGAGATAAAAAGAGGTATATAGGGGTAGGTGAGATAGAGAGTAGAGAGAGAAGGTTGCTAGAAGCGATAAAGGAGGGAGGGAGGGAGATAAAAAGAGGTATATAGGGGTAGGTGAGATAGAGAGTAGAGAGAGAAGGTTGCTAGAAGAATAGAGGAGGGAGGGAGGGAGTGATAGAGAAAGAGGTATATATCGGTAGGTCAGATAGAGAGAAGTAGAGAGAGAAGGTTGGTAGAGGAGAGAGAGGAGGGAGGGATAGGTAAAGAGGGATAGTTGAGATAGAAATGAGGAGAGAGATAGAGAGAGGTGGGTAGAGAGATGGAAAGAAGAGATAGAAAGAGAGGGTAGGGAGAGAGGAGAGATAGAAAGAGGGGGAGGGAGGGAGAGATAGAGAGAGAGAGAGAGAGATAGATAGATATAGGGACAAAAAGGTAGGGAGAGAGAGAGTAGAGAGGGAATGAGAGAGAGAGAGAGGGAAAGGTAGGGAGAAAGAGAGTTGAGATATAGAGAGTAGAGAGGGAGGTGATAGAGATATGTGATACAGAAAAGTAGAGAGGGAAGAAGGTAGAGATATTGAGAGAGAGGAGGGAGGTCTGGAGAAAGAAAGATGTATAAAGTAATAGGTGGGTAGAGAAAATTAGAGGGGGAAGGGGAGAGACAAATAGAGAGCTAGGTAGAGAGATATTTCTATCTCTCACACACACATCTATCTCCCTCCTTAACTCTTCCTCCATACCTCCTTCCCTCTTTAATTTTCTCTCTATCTCCCTCCCCCATATTTCTCTCTTATTATCTCCTTCCCTCTCTTCTTCCCTATTTTTGCCTACCTCTCCCTCCACTCCCTACAAATCTCTCTACCTCTCGCTCTCCCTCCCCCATATTTCTCTCTTACTCGAGCTCCTTCCATCTCTACTCTCTATCTCTCTCTCCACTTCCCTCTGTACTCTCATTCTCTCCCCCTTCCTCTCTCCCCTCTTTTTCTCTCTCACTCTCTCTCACACACACTCACCTCTATATCATTCCTACCTCTTTGCCCCTTCCCTCTCTACTTCTCTCTATATCTCCTCTCTCTATGTCTCCTTCCTTCTCTACATGTCCGTGGATGCTAAAATCTGCAAGAAGTTCAACTCAAACTTTTTCATGTTGTTAGCACGAAAGTTAGTTTAAATCAGCAAATTTAATCATCCCTATGAAATACTTAATCATGTCCAAAGATGCAACTAATGAGAAAAAAAACAAGTTAAACAGAAGCATATAAGAAACATAATTAAACCTTTATCTCATAGTGGATTGGTGCCACCTTGTTGTGTAGTAAGCAGCCCTTTCCCAATCCTTGAATGAGTTGAATGATGTTATGGGAAAAATTAATTCTCAAATGAAGAGAATAACCTTGCATGAAATCTGTGAAGTGAAGTGAAGGTAAACCCGAGCATAATCAGTTTACTCAAAGTTTGTGGATGAAATGAAGTATAGTATACTTGCTTAAAATTGTGGATGAAGAATGAGGAGAGAAACCTCCAATTTATAGATTTCCAAACTGGAAAAGAGAATTAAATAGAGAAAAGTGGGATCATTCAACATCCAATGGCCTAAATTCCACTTGTCAAAATGTGAATGGTTGAGGAATGAGCACATTTTGGTCAATGTGCATGATAAATACAATTAGGTGGAATTTCAAATTGGAGAAATGATATGTGAGAGGAAACAAGGAATTAAACAAATGTCACTTGGCTCAATGCACAAGGACATGTAAAAGGAGTGAATGCCTTGTTGGATGTACAAGTCCACTTGGACTTTTTGAATTCAAACAAGGGAATATTCCCTTTTGATGCTATGTGAGGGAAACTAGAGAATTAAATAAATCAAAGAAATTGATTTATTGTGCAAGTTGCATTCTCTAGAGGATTTTAATGATAGAGATTAACTTAATCAGAGTTTTGATTAATTTAATGAAGGATTAGATGATTTGACAATTTTGACTTAAATAGATGAATTAATTTAAATCAGAATTGAGAAGAAATGATTAACTAAATAAATGATTTTGATTTATTTAACCAAGGAGGAATATGTTAGATTAAATCAAATAAGGTTTAATTGATTTAATTTAATAAAAGGACTTTAGAGAATTTAATCAAATAAAATGATTTATTTAATTAAACATAAATGTAAGATTAACTAAATTAAATTGATTAATTTAATTACTGAAGGAGAAAGACTTAATTAAATGAATAATGATTCGTTAAATTAAGAGACAAAATATGATGAAAAGTTGAGAGTATGATTTAGGAAGAAATGTTGTTAATAATCAAGATCAAGTGTGTCAAACCGAAATTGTACATTTTCCATGTCTACATTTTTCCCCTCTTTGAAGCAATGTACTTGTTGCATTGATTCAAAGAATAAACTATTGTGATCAAAGTTCAAAATTTCTTGATTTTTTCGAATGCCCCAATGAGAAGGATTGCGCTGGTATACTGCCCCCTCGAGATATTGAATGGGAATGTATGATCTTCCAATCGATATCACGATAAAATGCCAAAGGAGTGGTCCTATTGATCAAATGACGAAAGATAATTCTTTTAGAAAGATCAGATATTTGACGTAGACAATTTTGATAATGTATAGACAGTCATCGGCTATGGGTAGCCTCATGTATATTTTGATACAACACACCATTTTTAGATAGAAATGTTAGTAAAGATAGAAGAATAAGAAGAATAAGATGGATGGAAAGAGGATCCACAAGCCTACACTATGATGATGATGATTTGCTTATCAGGAGTTGGGATTTTCAAAGGGCTAATTACTTTATGTTTGATAACACACATAGGTATGATGCATCAAGGTATAAAGGACCAGGATGGCATTGTACCTAGTGTGATGGACTTTGACTTGACAATCAGATAGGAGTATTTTTGTTCACACTTAGCATGCATACTTTATTCGAGATGTGGTTCAGACATTCTAAACATCTCGGGCCAACAGAGGAAAGCAAGCCTTCCTATGTGGTCAACAAGATATCTAAAACATCCTCTCCACAAGCCAAACAAAACAAGCATGAATAAGTTATTTTACAAGTGTATCTCACAAGAATAGTAGATAAAATAGACAACGATCTTTGCCTCATTACTTTCTCTCTAAACTTTCTTTTTTTAGGCATCATCGAGAGGTCCTTGGAATGAGCACAAAAAAAGATAAGTCCAAAAAGACCAAGATAAAGTAAATAAACAAGCTAATGTTCTTCGTACCGCTAGCCAAGACTAACTACTATGGCATACCTGATGCTTATGTCCATCGTAGGAAAGCTTCATCCTAGGACATGTTGTGATCAGGGTTTTGATGGGACTGATTTGAGTGATAAGCTATTGATATTTTGAGTTGACCAACTTGTTGACTCACTCATCTAGACTTTGAAGACTCTGACGATTAGAGTGTTCACTTTTGAATCTGATAGACTTGCTTCCAAATAACTCACCAAAGGGTGAAGGTGATGATTGATTTTATTATGAGTGATGAAATTCGTGGTTGAAAGTGAGATGAAATGGATGCACCATTTTGGATTTTTCAGATATTTTGAGGTTGTTTTTTGGAATTTTGAGATGTTTTACAAATGTTTTTGGTATTTTCAAGATTTATGATGAAGAGACTAACTTAAAGACCTATCCTAAGAGTCTCAAGAGCTGATCCATAGATTAGTCTTGCCTACGTTATACATGCAGAGACCATGTAGTTCGACTGACGATAGACTTGACTCAATGATGAGATAGATAGGGAAACGAATTGTTATTTTATTATGATGGATGCCTAAGGACTGACCTAAGATGTCTCGAGGGATGATCAAAGATCAACCTTGACTAAGTTCAAGCTCAAAGACAATGTAGTTCAGACAAGGTGAAAGACTTACAATACTAGACTTAATGATGAATTTTTTGAAGATTTTCTGATTTTTCAACATGTTTTTGGATTTTTTGAATGATTTGGATGTTTTTTATTTTTGATGAATTTTTTGAATGTTTTTGGTTTTTTCTGATGAATTCCGGCAAGAGCACAAAAGATATACACAAATCCAATCCTCTACCAGTTTCAAGGGCATGGCCCCAGCATTAAGCGATAGACTACTTCAAATAGGCAAGACAAATTGAACTTAGGAATATGCCAAGTAGTATTATAGTGGAATATGATATGGGCATCAGCTCAGGCTATGGTATGGATGCAAGCAGGTGGGTGGATGGATGATTAATGAAATGTGATGGAATGGGTGAGTGAGTTGTGCAAAGTGCCACCGAAGTGGTTTTCACTAGAGGATGATTTTATTTTATTTTTTCTTTACTGTTTTCAATCCTTTTTCTAATTTTTTAGGATTTTTTGTATTTTTTTATTTTTTTGTTGTCACCAAGATGCCTGTTTGCTAGGTTTTCATCAAGGTAACCATTTTTTCAGGACTTTTTCTATTTTTTTTTGTATTTTTAGGTTCTATACCTTGCAATTTCTTAGGCATAAAACTTTTTGAGGTGACAACTGTTCATGGGCTCCTACAGAGGCTCGCTCTCTGGTGTTGACAACTGATATGCCCCTGATATATAGCTTGTAGTGATGATGAAAGGTCCCAACCAGTTGGGTTCAAATTTTCCTTTGGTATCCGGGTTTGGTACATTCTTTTGGTTCTTTTTTAGCACAAGTTCACTGACTTGGAAGGTGCGTTGTCTGATCTTCTTGTTATAGCTCTATTTCAGGCGATTCTGGTAGACCTGTAGATGATTTAGGGCATCCATGCGCCATTCATCTAGCAATTCTAGATCATTTAGTCTTGTAACCCTGTATTCCTCATCTGTGATGAGGTTTTGCAATGATATCCTTAGTGATGGAAGCTCGATCCATACCCCGAGGAGAATGGGGTGGCGCATGTTGGTGTACGGATGCTGGTGCGGTAGGCCTATAAGGCGGGATTTAACTATAGATGCCAGTCACGATCGGAGTCATTGAATATTTTCTTAAGGATCTTCAGAATGGTTTTGTTGGTAGCTTCTGCTTGGCCATTGCCTTGTGGGTAATATGGGGTGGAAAAGTGGTGTTGGATTTTGAATTTTTCACATAGTCACGGACATCCTGATTCTTGAAGGGTGTCTCATTATCTGAGATAATGGATTGGGGAACACCGTATCAATAGATGAGGTAGTTCAGGATTAACTTGGATATATGTTTTCTAGTGATGTAAGTCATAGGGATTGTCTCGACCCACTTTGTGAAATATTCAATGGCGGTGATAATGAGCTTGTGGCCATTAGATGAGGTGTGTGAGATTTTACCTATGAGATTAAGCCCCCATTGGGAAAAGGGCCAAGGTGTAGCAATAGGATGTAAATCTTGAGCTAGTGCATGAATGAGGTCTCAATGTTGTTGGCATTGTAGACACCTTCTGACAAAGTCGTGTGCCTCTCTCTCCATTGTCATCCAGTAGTACCTGGTTCTTAGCAACTTATAAGCCAAGGTCATACCACTTGAGTGTGAACCACAAGTGCCATTGTGTACCTCAGTCAAAGTAGTCAAGGTCTCTGTAGGTTTCAAGCAATGTAACAGGGTTCCATCGATGCTTCTACGGAAAAAGGTTTCTCCTAGGATGAAAAATCGTAAGGACCTTTTGACAGAGGTTCGCTTGATGTTTGGGGTAATATCAGTTGGAGGACTCCTAATCTTAGGTAGGTGTAAATGTCATGGTACCAAAGATCACCAGGACCAACGAGTTTGCACACATATTCTAACTTTGGTACCTTGAAAGTGGGTACGAGAAGCTGCTCCACCAGGAATTCATGTTTCAAGACGTTGCGAGGGATATCTAGCAAGGATCTGATCGTTGCCATTGCATCAGCTGCTCTGTTGTTTGCCCTCGGTATTTGCTCAAAGGTGATATTAATAAATGATTCCTTGAGGCTCTCTACCACCTTCTTGTATGGCGCAAGCTTATCATCTTTAGTTTGGTATTCACCATTGACTTGGTTAATGATAAGTTGTGAATATCCATAAACCTTTAATGCCATGATTCACCACTATGCCGCAATTTTGAGACCTATGGTTAAAGCCTCATACTCTGCAATGTTTTTTGTATAGGGGAATGCCAACTTGTAAGATCTTGGTATGCAATCTCCTTGTGGGGTGATGAAGAACACACTAGCTCCTGATCCATGTTGTGTGTGAGAACCATCAAAGTATAGTTTCCAATGGTCGACTGCACTAAGATTGAAAAGGGACTAATCTGGAAACTCTGATATGAGCGGGCTATCTACATATATTGGAGCCTCTGCTAGTTGATCCATAATTACTTGTCCCTTGATCGGTTTTCTCTTTACATACTCAATATCATGCTCAGATAGTATCATAACCCATTGTGAACCCCTAAACCTGGAATATGCAAAAAAGCAACAAAATACATTAGTATATTAAATCAAATGCATGTACACAAGAGTGAGAGATTCCCCATAACATCCATCTATTCAAACCAAATTAGGAAATTGTAGAAGTTGCCAAAACCAACTTCAGACTCCAAGATCACCTGCATGCAAATGGATACCTATCACAAGGAAGAGAATGGATGGAGAAAAAAAACAAGGGTTTGAAGAAAGATTCAACCACAAAGAAAGTATAGATTGATTGATATGTAGATGGATTACAAAGAGTACATATGCCTGATTATATAAGCAAGTGCTAAACCTAGAATGAAAAGGATGTTGCCAAGTGTTCAAATCACACTTCATGTGACAACAAGAAACCCTAACCAACTACCTACGGAGTGATAACAAGATGGAGATAAGTTCTAGAAAAGACAACTCATCTTCTAGAAGGGAATCTTATCTCAACAACTTTATTAAATGATTAAATGCAACTTAGGACTAATATGATTAATTAAAACCTAAGTTAACCTATGCTAGTGTAATAATTAATTTAATTAATTAATTACACTAACAGAAATGAAGAACACAATAAAATTTAAACAAAAGAGATTCAATCCTAATTAAGCTAATAGCATGATGATCTTATGGGGGAATTGGTGCCAATGAAGTGTTGCAATTTGATCTTTCCCAATTCCTAAGTAGCAATGGTATGTGATTGATAAATGGTCAAATCTCCAAAGAGATTTGAGCATAACCTTGTTGCAATTTATGAAAATAGTGAATGATTGAATGATATGGGAAAAATTAGCTCTCAATGTGAAGAGAGTAACTTTGCATGAAGGTTGTGGATGAAAAATGAGGAGAGAAGTCTCCAATTTATAACTTTCAATTTGGAAAAGAAAGTGAGATTTGAGCAATGTGGGAAAAAAGATAATCCAATCACATTGTGCCACTTTTCCACGTGTGATTGGATGAGGAATGAGCACATTTTGGCCAATGTGCATGATAAATGCCTAAATTTGAATTTTGAAATATTGAAATGACAAGGTGGATGAGAAGTCAAATGGAGTTATGACCACTTGGCTCAATGCAAAGGACATGTAAGAGATCTTAAATGCCTTGTTGGAAGGACCAAGTCCACTTCGCCTTTTTGAATTCAAATGAGGGAATATTCCCTTTTGATGCTTTGTGAGGGAAAATAGATGAATTAATAAATCAAAGTATTTGATTTATTGTGCAAGTTGCATTCTCTAGAGAATTTTAATGAAAGGGATTAACTTAATCATGGTTTTGATTAAATTAATGAAGAATTAGGTGATGTGACAATTTAGACTTAATTTTATGAATTGATTTAAGTCAAGAATTGAGAGGAAATGATTTATTAAATAAATGATTTAATTTATTTAATCAAGAAGGAACATGTTAGATTAAATCAAATAAGGTTTAATTTATTTAATTTAATAAGAGGACTCTAGAGACATTAATCAAATAAAATGATTTATTTAATTAAACAGGGATGCAAGGTTAATTAAATTGATTAATTTAATCACTGAAAAAGGAAGACTTAATCCAATAATGATTTATTAAATTAAGAGGCAGAATAAGATGAGATGTTGAGGACGTGATTTAGGAAGAAAAGTTGTTAGTAATCCAGATCAAGTGTGCCAAAATGAACTTGTACATTTTTCATGTCTACATTTTGCCCCTCTTTGAAGCAATGTACTTGTTGCATTGATTCAAAGAATAAACTGTTGTGATCAAGGGTTCAAGATTTTCTCAAATTTTTTTAGATGCCCCACTGCTACCCCAGTGGAAGGATATTGCTGGATATTGCCCCCTCGAGAGATCGGATGAAAATTTTGATTTTTTGGGTGATCTTGCGAAAAAAGTGGATAAAGTGCCCGACAGGCCAGAAATGCCTCAGAATGCCAGAAAAATGCATTAAAATGCTAGAAGGGATGCAGAATGACTCTCGGTTTGATGAAAACAGGATCGAGGGACCAAAACCCTAGATAGAAGGTCAAATTAGGTCAAAAAACCCTAATTTTTAGGCTTAAATAGACCTCGATGGGTCACTTTCAATACATTTGCAATCTTAAACCTTGAAAAAATTTGACACCTAGAGCTTTCAGACTTCAAGAAAATGGCACAACGACAGCTTCCTCTACACGTGTCGGAGCGGGTACGAGTATATCAGCGACCAGTCACAGCAGGACCTATGGTATGTACCCCTATCCGACCTTTACTTTTCTTGATATTTGTACATTTATTAGGGCTTAGGTAGGGTTTAGGTGGTGCGGCACGATATAGCGTTGCGGAAAAATTTCAAACAGGGTCACGCGGGCCTGTATAGGGTCACTTGTGCATAGAGTGTTGCACGGGCCAATTTAGGTTTAGGGATTTTTTGGTCATCAAACTTCGCCGCCTCCTCAAATAGCGTCGTGTGGGCCAATTTGTCAAATTTTGCTATCAAAGTCCGTCGCGTGGACCAGTTTGTAAAATTTAGCTATCTAAGTCCGTCACGTGGTGCAGTTTGGAAAATTACAAACTACGTCACTTCTGTTGTTTCAAAAGCGAAAGGCGATACGAACAACAGATTTTTCTAGGGAAGCTGATGCGACACTTTTCTTTGTGCAGGAGAGACACGAGGTCATTCATTCAAGGGAGCACCGATGGCCAGTACTCGAGAGACTGCAAGGTATGCATGTATTCCTTTAGGAGCAACTTGAGATACTTGGTCTATGGTACGTTGTGCACGTCCCTACTGTTCGGGCATATTTGGGTATGATGCATGCCTTAGCCAAATGGTGGCACAGCGAGACATCATCTTTTCATCTTCCTACTAGCGAGGCTACCATCACTCTTGAGGATGTTTGGTGCATCCTGTGACTACCCATTCATCAAGAGTGAGTGATATACGATTTGGAGGAGGGTAGGGATGCCTGCTTTGGTGTTATGGGTATCAACGAGCTCATCCTTTACGATGGTTAGATAGATCTGGAGAGGTACTGGGGTATAGCTCCTACCTACAACCTGATTGTGGTTGCCATTATTTCTGATCTTGTGGCCCCTAATCGGTGTGGCCGATATTTTAGTCCAGGTTGGGGACTGGCATGGTAGCAGATGTGCGCTCACTGAGTGTGCTATGCCTAGGGACTAGTACTGCTGGCCTCTTTGTACCACGATTTGCACGAGTTTGCATATTTGGATGGTCAACCCCTTGGGGCCGGGTTGACTCTTGGGCACATTTGGGCATGGGAGTGTATTCCAGTGCTTTGCCTGATTGTGACACTGATCATTATAGATATTGATGATCCCATTGTATGGTGGTACGGCGGGGCGAGGATTCACTTCACTCATATGGGTATAGAGGGTATAGCCCACTAGCGACGGGTTTTAGATGAGATGACTATGTTTAACTGGAGGCCATGGATGGGTGTAGGACCATGGTACGATGATGCTCAACAGCTCTTCTATGCTCGCCAGGATAGGTTCATGCAGGGCCGGGAGCACACTATGATAGAGAGATACCTTCTTGATAGGGTAGCCAGGCAGTTCGGCGAGGTGCATGATATTCTCGATGGTTAGTACATGGCACTCTTCACGCGTAGGAGACATCATGGGGACTGCTTATTCCAGTAGATAAGGTAGTGACCTCATTCAGGCAGTTGGTGGCTCGATCATGGCCATATGATCAGGGTCCAACATACAGGGCATGGTTCAGACTGCCAATGAGGTTGATAGTTGTTGGGGCAGTACTTCCACATCGCAAGCCCAGAGGTAGGTCAGCAGGAAGAGTTTAGGGAGGTGTACCACCAGTGCAGTCGATAGTAGGATAGGATGAGCAGCCCCAGGTAGTCCCATAGCAGCATCCAATGGTACAAATGGTAGGGCAGCCAATAGGATAGCCAGCAAGATAGCCAACAAGGTAGCTAGGTCCCCATGATGCATTGATTCAGCAATTATAGGGTCAAGTACAGGTTCTGACAGGGGAGCGAAATGAGGCTCGGTAGCAGGTTACTATGGTCATAGCTAGGAGAGATTAGGCTCAGCATCAAGTTACTATAGTCATGGCCAAGAGAGATCAGACACGATCCGAGAGGGATCAGGAGATAGGCCGGTGGAGACAGTTAGAGAGCGCAACCTCCACATCCTGGGGTCGATCAGTTGAATTTCGAGAGTATAGAGAGGCCATTAGAGAGGCCAAGTACTATCGACGACACTACCAATAGGTAGTACCATCAGCCAGCAGAGTGCCAAATTTCTCCAAGCAGATAGTGAGGCGACCAATAGAGGCTGATGGTGAGAGACAGGATGGGGAGGGTAGCAATCAGCGGGGCTAGCCCCTTTGATCATAGGACAGTTTGTTCAAGTTTTGATATATGGGCTGTAGTATTTTTCCTTATTGTACCATGTATTTGATATACATTTGATCTGATTTGTATCATAACAGTATTTTTTGATGATATATATGAGATGAGTCGCTCTTTATGATATGTATGGTGTAAATGTATGATATGAAAATGTATGACATGAAAATGTATGATGTTATGAGATGTTTCTATTCTTATGCTTATGTGATGTAATGTATGTAATGGATGCATTTTTTTGTATATTTTCTGTGTTTTAATGATGTAATGCATGTTAATAGTGGTGTAATGATATGCAAATGATTATGTATGATGCAATGTTGTCTTAAGATGTTTAGAACAACATATTCCTCATAACTCAAGATAATGATATGATGCAATGTGCTAATGATTATGCAGATGCAGAGTGTATGTATTGGCGATGCTTGGATCACTATTATGATACCATGTTAGTGCGGGATGAAGATAGAAGAATTGCAGAATTAATGAATTAGTTAGAATGGTCATGGTGATTTGCATTGCTAGGAATTGGGATTTTCAAAGGGTCAATTGCGTTATGTTTGATAACACATATAGGTACGATGCATCGAGGTATAAAGGACCAAGATGGCATTGTACCTAGTGTGATGGACTTTGACTTGACAATCAGATAGGAGTATTCTTGTTCACACTTAACATACATACTTCATTCAGGATGTAGTTCAGACATTCTAAATATCTCGGACCAAAACACAGAAAAGAAAGCTTTCCTATGTGGTCAACAAGATATCTAAAACGTCCTCTCCACAAACCAAACAAAACATATATGACCAAGTTATTTTACAAGGGTATCCCACAAGCATAATAGATAAAAAGATAATGATCATTGCCCCCATTTATTTCTCTCTAAACCTATTTTATCTAGGCATCATCGAGAGGTCCTTGAAATGAGTGCAACATAAGATAAGTCATAAAGACCAAGATAAAGTAAACAAACAAGCTAATGTTCTTCATACCACTAGCCAAGGCTAAACTATTGTGGGGTACTTGATGCTTATGTTCATCACAGGAAAGCTTCATCCTAGGACATGTAGTGATCAAGGTCTTAGTGAGACTGATTGGATGATAAGCTATTGATATTCTCAGTTGACCAACTTGCTTGCTTACTGATCTAGACTTGAGACTCCTAACGATTAGAGTGTTCACTTTGGAACCTGCTAAACTTGCTTCTGACTAACTTACCAAAGGGTGAAAGCAACGGTTGACTTTATTATGAGTGATAACAATCACGGGTGAAAGCGAGATGAAATGGATGCACCATTTTTTATTTTCAGATATTTTGAGGTTGCTTTTGGTATTTTTGAGATGTTATACAAATTGTTTTGGTATATTCCCGATTTATGATGAAGAGACTAACTTAAAGACCTATCCTAGGGGTCTCGGGAGATGATCCATAGATTATCCTTGCCTACGTTATACATGTAGAGACCACGTAGTTTGACTGATGATGGACTGACTTGATGACAAGATGGACAAACAAATTGCCATTTTATTACTCAAAGGACTAACTTAAATGCATACTAGATGGGCAAACGGATTGCCAATGCGACGAACGCCTAAGGACTGACTCTAACTATCTCAGGGGATGATCAAAGATCAACCTTGCCTACGTTCAAGCTCAGAGATGACGTAGTTCAACAAGGTGGAAGAATGACAAGACTCAATGATGAATTTTTGAAGATTTTTTGATATTTTGACATATTTTTGGATTTTTGAATAATTTGGATGTTTTTGGATTTTTGATGACTTTTTATGAATTTTTTCTGATTTTTTGATGTTTTGAGAAGATCTCAAGAATATACATGAATTTGATCCGATGTCGATACTGGAACATGCCCCTAGCATGGTGCGATAGACTACTTCTATAAAGGCAGGACAAACTGACCTTAGGAATATGCCAAGTAGTTCTATAGTGGAATATGATATAGACATCAGCTCAAGCTATGATATGGATGCAGATGAATGGGTGGATGGAGGATTAATAAAGTGTGATGGAATGGATGAGTGAGCCGTGCAGATCCTGGTGGATCGGGAGTGCTTTATTTACGCTTGATGCTAGTTTACCAAGTTTTCACCAAGGTACCTGTCCAAAGCGCCACGAAAGTGGTTTTCACTAGAGGACAATTTTTTTCTTTACTATTTTTCAATCCTTTTTCTGATTTTTTTGGATTTTTTGATTTTTTTGATTTTTTTGTTGTCACCAAGATGCCTGTTTGCCAGGTTTTCATCAAGGTAACCTTTTTTTCAGGAATTTTTTTGATTGTTTTTGTATTTTTTGTTTCTATACCTTGCAAGGTTTTAGGCATAAAATTTTTTGAGGTGAGAGTTATTCAAAGGCTCCTGCAGAGGCTCGCCTTCTGGTGTTGAAAACTGATATGCCCCTGATTTATAACTTGCGGTGATGATGAAAGGTCCCAGCCAATTGGGTTCAAATTTTCCCTTGCTATCTGGGTTTGGCACATTCTTTTGGTTCTCTTTTAGCACAAGGTCACTAACTTGGAAGGTGTGTTGCTTGATCTTCTTGTTGTAGCTTTGTTTCAGTCGATTCTGGTAGACTTGTAGATGATTTAGGGCATCCATGCATCATTCATCTAGTAAGTCCAACTCATTCAGTCTTGTAACCCTGTATTCCTCATCTGTGATGAGGTTTTGCAATGTTATCCTCAATGAGGGAAGCTCGATCTCGATAGGGAGGATTGCTTTTGATCTGTAGACTAGGGAGAATGGAGTGGCGCCTGTTGGCATGCGGATGCTGGTGTGGTAGGCCCATAAGGCGGGATTTAGCTGTAGATGCTAGTCATGACCAGAGTCATTAACTATTTTCTTAAGGATCTTCAGAATGGTTTTATTAGTAGCTTTTGCTTGGCCATTGCCTTGTCGGTAGTATGGGATGGAAAAGCGGTGTTGGATTTTGAACTTTTCACACAAGTCACAGACATCCTGATTCTTGAAGGGTGTCCCATTATCAGAGATAATGGATTGGGGAACACCGTATCAGCAAATGAGGTAGTTCAGGATGAACTTGGATATCTACTTCCCAGTTATGTAGGTCATGGGAATTGCTTTGACCCACTTTGTGAAATATTTGATGGCGATGATAATAAACTTATGACCATTGGATGAGGTGGGTGATATTTTACCTATGAGATCGAGCCTCCATTGTGAAAAGGGCCATGGTGTTATGATAGGATGCAAATCTTGAGTTAGTGCGTGGATGAGATCTCCATGTTGTTGGCACTGTAGACACCTTCTAACAAAGTCATGTGCCTCTCTCTCCATTGTCGGCCAATAGTACCCGGTTCTTAGCAACTTTTTAGCCAAGGTTATACCACTTGAGTGCGAACCGTAAGTGTCATTGTGTACCTTCATTAAAGAATTCAAGGCCTCCTCAGGTGTTAAGCAATGTAGCAGGGTTCCATCGATGCTTCTATGAAAGAGGGTTTCTCCTAGGATGACAAATTGTAAGGACCTTTTGACAAAGGTTCGTTTGAGGTTCGGGGTAATGTCGGTTGGGAGGATTCCTAATCTTAGATAGGTGTAGATGTCATGGTACCCAAGATCACTGGGACCAATGAGTTCACACGTGTATTTTGAATCTAGTACCTCAAAAGTGGGCACGAGAAGCTCCTCTATGAGGAATTCATGTTTCGAGACGTTGCGAGGGATGTCTAGCAAGGATCCGATCATTGCCATTGTATCAGTTGCTTTGTTGTTTGCCCTCGGTATCTGCTCAAAAGTGATGTCAATAAATGATTCTTTGAATCCTTCTACCACCTTTTTGTATGGTGTGAGCTTATTATCCTTAGTTTGGTAATCATCGTTAACTTGGTTAATGATAAGCTGTGAGTCTCCATAAACCTTAAGTGCCATTATTCGCCACTGCGCTACAATCTTGAGAACTATGGTTAAGGCCTCGTATTCTGAAATATTGTTTGTATAGGGGAATGCTAACTTGTAGGATCTTGGTATGCAATCTCCCTATGGGGTGATAAAGAACACGCTAGCTCCTGATCCATGTTGCATGTGGGAGCCATCAAAGTACAGTTTTCGGTGATCAACTATTATGAGATTAAAGATGGACTCATCTGGAAATTATGATATGAGTGGGTTCTCTACATAGATGGGAGCTTCTGCCAGTTGGTCCGCAATGACTTGTCCCTTGATCACCTTTCATTCTACATACTCAATATCATGCTCCGATAGTATCATCACCCATTTAGCCATTCTGCCTATAAGCATTGCTTTTGACAATATATACTTGAGGGGGTCTATCTTGGCAATCAGCTTAATCTAATGAGCTAGCATGTAGTGTCTGAATTTCTGGGATGCAAACACCACTGCCAAGCAAGCTTTTTCTATTGATGTATAGTTGAGCTCGTGCCCCACCATTGTTCTGTTGATATAGTAAATGGCCCACTCGGTTCCCTTTTCATCAAGTTGGGCCAAAAGGGCATCAAGGGCAGTTGTTGTTGCTGAGATGTACATAATCAATGGTTTCCCTATGATCGGTGGCATCAACATAGGTGGTGTAAGTATTCTTTGATTTTTTTGAATGCTTGTTCGCACTTGTCATCCCACCTAAATGCTACTCTTTTGTGGAGCAGGTGTGAATAGGCGATCTATTTATCTGCTAGTTGTGCTATGAATCTCCAGATGTACTGGAGTCTACCTTGTAATTCTCTGAGTTGCTTTAGTGTTCTTGGTGCTTCCATTTCAAGGATTGTTTTTAATTTTGTAGGATCCACTTCTATCCCTCTCATTGAAACTATGTATCCTAGCA
>CM021108.1:66731702-66748844 GCA_007115665.2 Sequoiadendron giganteum | reverse complement strand
TTGAACTTTGGTTTTGGAATCTTCATCTTTCGGGAAATCATTGGGAACAACACATATGAGGTTCAATTTTGTCTCTTTATCTTGGCTTAATGAATTCCTTTTATCAAAGACATTTCTTGCTTATGTTTCAAACTATATGTCTAATGTCCAATTTTCTTTTTCTTTCTCATCCCACAAGGTCCATTATGTGGAAATCAAGGAAAATGGGGCAAATTTTCCCCATATTTAACCTTATTGAAGACAAATGATGATAGAATCTAAACACTTAGAAACCTCTAAGGATAGAATCCCTAGGGAAAGCAAGAGTGCTCAAATTCATCAAAAGTATTTGTCTCCTCAAAGGGGTTTGAAATTTGAAGGTCTTGTGAATGTTCATTTTTTGCAAATGTTTTCGAGAACCAAGCAATGTGTTCTTTTCTTCCAAGCACTTTTTACAATCCTAGGATGATGAGGCAATATCTTGTTGGGTTCCCACTTTGACGAATCCAGCTGCACATATCTTGTGCGAATGGCTAAATGCTTGACCACACTGTCTCCCCTCCATGGCACACACTTCTCGGGTCAGCCAAGCATTAGTACCCATGAATATCCCATGGCATACCTTCCATTTCTACAACAAAACTGCATGTATAATGTGGGGCAGCTTCAAAGAACATGACCTTTTGCACCAACAAGATAGATAAGGTTTTGGCCTTTTTCTAAACAAAGGGTTCTAATGCAGGCATTTCGTTCGTGGGGGATTATCCAATATCAGCAAGAGTCCATTTATGTCCATCTCGTCAAAATAATCCTCATGATTCTTGAACTTTCCTCAAGAATCCACACTTATATACCGATTGGAAGTCGCTTGGCTTTAGCGTGTTCCCGGTTGGGTCGTTCCCTTGGGTGAGTACTTTTTCCCACAAGGTAGGCCCTCTATGATAAACAAAAGTGAGCTAACATATCTCGTCATTCACACAACCTTTGTTGAAAAATAAAGGGGAGAACCTCTGCAATATATCGTGCTCACACTCGCATATTTTGTTCAATTTTAAAATGCCCAAATTGAAATGTGGAGGCAATATTTTATGCAACTTAGGGTCACCAAAAAGACATGATTCTCAAGATCGCCATGAAGTGCGAGAGAAGTGCATACACCCTTTCAAATGACACTACTTTGCAAAAAAAATTACAAAGCACGAAAAACACATGTTCAATTTTAATTTCCTTAAAGCAATGATGTGTTCTTTTTAAGCACCAATGAAGTGTGAGATTGCCTTGTTCAATTGTTAAATTTTAAACAAAATCTAGTATGTTTGTCTAAGGTTCTTTTTAGCCCCTTGGCAACTTTTGAAAAGAAATTTGATTGTTTATTTTAGAACCCAAAAGAAATTTAGTGTCCTAGGATCAAATGAACTTATCGAATTCCTTAAAGAGTGTTGAAGAACACTTTAGTGTTTAAGAACACTTTGTACAAAATGAGCATGGTGTCATAATACAAAAAAAATGCTTGTTCTTTTTAAACCCAAAGTAAATTTAGTGTTCCTAAGGCCAAAGATATTTAAAAAATTTCTTAAAGAGTGTTGAAGAACACTTTGGGTTTGGTGAACATGATATCATGATAAACTTCTTCCTTTGCTCCAACCTACAAAATGATAAAAAACCAAAGAGAAAAAAAGACAGAAAACCAGATCAAAGATTAAAAGATCCTAAATTTAAAAACACGTGTCAATTTTAAACTTCATTATTTTCCCACGGTGGAGTTTGCAAAAGCAGCAGAGTTTGGCAAAAGCGGTGCTATATAGCGTCACGCGGTTGACTTTGACTAGCGCTCTGCAGAAATAGAGAGTGCAAAAGCGACGCGATAGAGGCAAGCGACGAAGTTTGGAAGCGGCCCCATTTGAAAATTTGAATTTTTTAGGCGGGAAGGATGGAGCAGTAGAGTTTGGAGGAAACGCAGTTCGATATAGAGCCATGGTGAGGAAAGCGGTGGAGTATTGTACTGCGGGGAAGAGCACGGCGGAGTTAGGAATTTTGAAAAAAAAGACAGGCGGGCAGAATATGTGACGAAGTTAGGAATTCAGGCGTGGGTCAGTATGGTGCCGTGTCTCTGAAAGCAGTGAAGTTTCATGATGCACTGATGAAAGTGGCACGATATAGCACTGCGTGGTTGACTTTCCTGTGTCTGCAAGAAAAAAGTCAAAAAACAGCGGAATTTTTGAAAAATGTGATCAATTCTTGATTTCAAGCCCTCCTCCTAGCGCCAAAATGTGAACCCCTAAACTTGCAATATGAAAAAGGCAACAAAACACATTCGTATGTTAAATCAAATGCATGTACACAAGAGTGAGAGATTCCCCATAACATCCATCTATTCAAACCAAATTAGGAAATGAAGAACACAATAAACTTTAAACAAAAGAGATTCAATCCTAATTAAGCTAATAGCATGATGATCTTATAGGGGAATTGGTGCCAATGAAGTGTTGCAATTGTCCCTTTCCCAATTCCTAAGTAGCAATGGTATGTGATTGATAAATGGTCAAATCTCCAAAGAGATTTGAGCATAACCTTGTTCCAATTTATGAAAATAGTGAATGATTGAATTATATGGGCAAAATTAGCTCTCAATGTGAAGAGAGTAACTTTGCATGAAGGTTGTGGATGAGAAATGAGGAGAGAAGTCTTCAATTTATAACTTTCAATTTGGAAAAGAAAGTGAGATTTGAGCAATGTGGGACAAAAGATAATCCAATTGCATTGTGCCACTTTTCCACATGTGATTGGATGAGGAATGAGCACATTTTGGCCAATGTGCATGATAAATGCCTAAATTTGAATTTTGAAATATTGAAATGACAAAGTGGATGAGAATTCAAATGGAGTTATGACCACTTGGCTCAATGCAAAGGACATGTAATAAATCTTAAATGCCTTGTTGGAAGGACCAAGTCCACTTCGCCTTTTTGAATTCAAATGAGGGAATATTCCCTTTTGATGCTTTGTGAGGGAAAATAGATGAATTAATAAATCAAAGTATTTGATTTATTGTGCAAGTTGCATTCTCTAGAGAGTTTTAATGAAAGGGATTAACTTAATCATGGTTTTGATTAAATTAATGAAGAATTAGGTGATGTGACAATTTAGACTTAATTTTATGAATTGATTTAAGTCAAGAATTGAGAGGAAATGATTTATTAAATAAATGATTTAATTTATTTAATCAAGAAGGAACGTGTTAGATTAAATCAAATAAGGTTTAATTTATTTAATTTAATAAGAGGACTCTAAAGACATTAATCAAATAAAATGATTTATTTAATTAAATAGGGATGCAAGGTTAATTAAATTGATTAATTTAATCACTGAAAGAGGAAGACTTAATCCAATAATGATTTATTAAATTAAGAGGCAGAATACGATGAGATAATGAGGACGTGATTTAGGAAGAAATGTTGTTAGTAATCCAGATCAAGTGTGCCAAAATGAACTTGTACATTTTCTATGTCTACACCCATTTAGTCATTCTGCCTGTAAGCATTGCTTTTGACAATAGATACTTGAGGGAGTCTATCTTGGAAATTAGCTTAATTTGATGAGCTAGCATGTAGTGTCTGAATTTCTGGGCTGCAAACACCACTATCAAGCAAGCTTTTTCTATTGATGTGTAATTGAGCTCATGCCCTACCATTGTTCTGCTGATATAGTAAATCGCCCGCTCGGTTCCCTTTTCATCATGTTTGGCTAAAAGGGCACCAAGGGCGGTTGTTGTTGCTGAGATGTATAGAATCAATGGTTTCCCTATGATCAGTGACATCAACATAGGTGGTGTAAGTAGGTATTCCTTGATCTTTTTGAATGCTTGTTCGCACTTGTCGTCCAACCTAAATGCTACTCCCTTGTGGAGTAGGTGTGAATAGGCAATCTTCTTATCTACTAGTTGTGCTATGAATCTTCTGAGTTGCTTTAGTGTTCTTGGCGCTCCCATATCAAGAATTTTTTTTACCTTTGCAGGATCCACTTCTATCCCTCTCATTGAAACTAGGTATCCTAGCAGCGTTCCTGATTATACCCCAAAGACACATTTCTTTGGGTTGAGTCTGACCTTGTATTTTTCTAGCCTATCAAAAATTGCACGTAGAGTCGTTATGTGATCCTATCTCTTTCTTTATTTAGCCAATATTTCATCCACATAATCTTCGATAGTTTTGTGAATCATGTCATGGAAGATCAGTGTCATGTCTCTTTGGTACGTAGCCCCTGCATTCTTTAGCCCAAATGGCATCACATTCCAACAGTAGGTACCCCAAGGAGATGTAAAGGCTATCTTATGTTGGTCCTCTTTTGTGATCATTATCTGATTGTACCCGGAGAAGCCATCCATTAGGGAAAACATCTCATGTCTGGCCGTCATGTCCACTATTATGTCAATGTTGGGTAGTGGAAAATCATCCTTAGGACATGCTTTGTTTAGATTTCTAAAATCTGTGCAGATGTGGATGCCCCCATTCGGTTTTGAGACTAGTACAAGGTTGGATACCCACTCAGGATAGTCAATCAGGCATATGAAGTCAACCTCCAAGAGCTTCTATAACTCTATCTTGACTAGCAAGGTTATTTGCGGATGCATTTTCCTTAACTTTTGTCTAACTGGTTTCGCTCTAGGGTAAACAGCCAAATGATGAACCACCACTTCCGGATCCAGACCTGGCATGTTAGCATATGTCCATGCAAATTTTACCTTCCTTTCTTTTAGAAATGCCACTAGAAATTCTTGTTCCTCTGTTAGGAGAGACTCAACATAGAAAGTGATTTGCGGTTATGTTTTCGTTACCAGGTTGACAGGATTGCACTGCCCTGCCAGGACTGTTGACTTTTCTTGATGTAGAGCAGTAGGGGGGAGATTGAATCCTTCATCCTTCGGTGCCTCAGAGAGGTTTTCACCATTGGATGCATCCTTTATTTTTACTATTTTGTGGTTAGAGAGCACCGCAGTGTGGTTTTCACTCAATAACATTGAGCTTATTCTAGATATTTTTCTTTTGCGACTGAAGGACTCAATCGTCTCCCCATAATATGCTTGGGTGTCTAATGTGATGTTGAAGCCTGCCTTGTGATCCCCACATAGAACTGTATCCCTTAGTCCCATGAATTCTGAGAGCACCTCATCCTTTTCGAATGAGTCTAGAATCGGCGGTCCTCGTTGGTCGTGATCGATGAGTTGCGGGTGTACTAAGGTGATTTGGTGGGTTTGTTGGTTTGAATCGGCTGGGGAGGCACTAATCATTAGCAGGGTGGAATCCTCAAAGAGCTTGGAAAGGCCAGTTATGGTGTCATCATCATCACTGCTACTACAAACCTCGATTATGTCAAACATGAAGTTGTCAAGAGGTAGGCTTGTGGATACGGGTAATCTAAGGTTGGCTTCTGAGACTTGAGGAGAGAACCTGACTGCCCTACTGGGAGTACCTCTGCCACGTACAGTTATACTCAGAGGAGTACAGTCGAGGCCAAGGTTGTGCATTCTTCTTTCTACAATGATGGGCTCCAAGTGTCCATCACTGTTCCTTCCAAGGCTTTCGTTCCTTTTATAGCCCATGCCAAGCATCATTTGTAGTCCTCTATTGGTTTCCTCCATTGGTAAGGTGGGTGTAGGTTCTGCATCATGGTATATTGAATTTGCAATATCTTCCTCATCAACACTTTCCTGACTTAGATCTCCCCAATGGCAGAATCCAGAAGGATCTTCCCTAAGGGTGCAGATGGGTGTTTCAGTTGATCGAGGTTGCCCATGTCACCTAGGAGATTTTGGTAACTCTCCTACAAAAAATGTGTTCCTTTTCATTCTATAGTCACCGCATCCATTGTCCTAGATCATGTTTTTGATATCGGATATATCAGGGATGGCGGGTGTCTCTGTCGTAGAAGTGGAAGTGAGGTTGGGTGGGTCGATGTATGAAGTGGATGGGCCCTCATCATTTTTTGGTACTTGGGGGATTTTATAAAACTTGGCTTCCAAGTTTTTTCAGTAGGTGAAAGGTTTGGGATCTCCATATATAGTGACCTCCTCATTTTGATGTGAGAACTTGATACATTGGTGATATGTCGAGGCTATTGCCTTCATTCTATGGATCCACGGATGTCCAAGGAGGATATTATATGGTAGGTCAAGGTCGAGGACCTGACAGGTGGTCTCCATAGTTTTCGATCCCACTTGAATGGGGATTTTGATAGTGCCCTAAGACACTCTTTCTTGATCATCATACGCCCTTATTGTGATGCTCTTATTCTTGTTAATGGAATCTTAAGAGAATCCCAATTTCTTTATAAGTTTAAGAGAACAAATGTTAAGGCCTGCACCTCCATCCACCAGGACTCTTTTGACTTTCTTTTTATGGACCAACACTTGAAGGTGAAGTGTGTAGTTATGAGATGGCTACGGGGGGAAATCTTGGTCAAAGAATGTAAGGAGTTTTGGGGTAATGATGTTACCAACCATAGCATGAAACTGCTTTGTTTCAAGGGTGGCGGAGATGGTGGATGTAGCTAATGCTTCATCAAGGATCTTCCTATGGGCGGCGGAAATTTTCTCTTCAGCTGGTCAATGACATTGTAGTCATAGGGGACAACTTTTATATTATAAATGGGGATATTAGCCGGTGCCCCTGCAATGGGGATATTTCTGCCACATGTGGTGACTCCACAGTCATTGTTGGCTCCTTTGATATTTATGACTATGACCATTTCATCGACACATCCAACTATCTCCTCATACACTAGATTAGCACTAGCATACTTTTTCTTGCCTTTATTGTTTCCCTAATTGTTTCCTTGATTGTGGTTCGGTATCAGATTTGTGTATATTTTCAGATCTTGGTTTCCGGCTGGCTGCTCGATATTGATAATCTTATCCTTGATTAGGTCTTCGATGATGTTATTTAGCCTCATGCAATTGGCGGTGGTATGTCCTTTGACTTTGTGAAAGTCACAAAGGAGGTTCTCATTATACCATGGCGGTTTGGTCATGGGTTCCGCGTATTGCTCAGAGTTAGAGACTTTCATCAGGTTTTCCTTGATCGACTTCTTCATTATGGACTCAATAGATTCCCCAAGGGCCGTGAACTTCCGCTTGGGGGGATATTTGCCTCGGGGAGGTGGTCCTCCTCGATTACCCAAGTTGTTAATTTGATTGGTGGGAAGTGGTTGTTGATGTGCTACCACCACATTAGTCTACACATTGTTGCGATTATGATTTTGCAGTTGATAATGGTTTTGGATGTTCTGCTTAGGGGCATTGATGACCAATTTAGCATTGACCATGCTATCGTTTGTGATATTTTTGTTCCTCGACCATGTTCGAGGTTTATCATTATAGTTGTTGGACGTGTGGTTATCCTGTAGTGGAGTGAATGTTGATGTGCCTCCTCGCGTAGTAAGGGCTCTTTCGATGTTGAGCGCCTTTGGGATCAATTGATCGTATGATGTGATGCATTGCATTTTCAAGTAGAACGCTAAGTTTTCATCTAGATTGGATATGATGGTGCAGACTTATTCTTTTGGCATGGTCCACTTGCTTTAATTGGCCTTGGATCGCCATCTTTGCAAGAAGGATGTGAATAGCTCTCCTTTTCTTTGTTTGAGTGTTGATAGTTCTTCCAAACTAACATTTGCACCCATGTTGAAAGCATAATTCTTAAGGAAATCTTCCACAATTTCCTCGAATGTTTTAATGCCCGTGGGTAGGTGAGAAAACCATTCCATGGCTGAACTAGTCAGACTTCGATGAAATAGTCGCATTAGATACGTGTCATCGTATGCAACCTCCATGCAATGCACCTGAAATTCCCTCATGTGGTTTTCAAGGTTACCTATTCCATTATACTTGTCAAATTTGGGGATCTCAAATCCCTTTGGGAACAATACCATGGTGAGACTTCTTTTGAAAGGATAAGGGCACAAGTTGCCCAGTGTTCTCATCATTTTTCCTGCTTGTAAGTCCAACACTTGCTATGAGAGCAGTTTGATTTGTGTTGTGACATCTTTGTTTGGATCGGGAAGTGGAATGAACGTGTTTTGAGGTGTTTGATGGGTGAGAGGAGTACTAGTGGGCATTTGTTGCAAGCTTTGTTGTGCGTTCAAGGCTTGTTGGTATGCTTGCATTTGCATCAACAACGCTTGTTGCTGGTCCATCTATTGTTGTTCCCATGAAGCTTGTTGTTGGTCAAGCTATTGTTGCGCTAACAAAGCTTGTTGTTGGTCTATTTTTTATTGTGCCAACAAATCTTTTTGTTGGTCGAGTTGTTGTTGTGCCAAAAAAGCTTGTTGTTGTGCCTGAAAGTCTTGCAAGGCTTGTTGGTATGCTTGCAAATGGATTGCTTGCAGTTGTGCTTGGTATTGTGCTTGTGCCTATTGTCAGGCTTGTGCTTGTACTTGTGCTTGAGCTTGAGCTTGTGCTTGTGCTTGATCTTGAGCTTGATCTTGAGCTTGTGCTTGGGCTTGGGCTTGGGCTTGTGCTTGTGCTTGTGCTTGTGCTTGTGCTTGAGCTTCAGCTTGAGCTTGAGCTTGAGCTTGTTGCTTGTGCTTGATCTTGAGCTTGAGCTTGAGCTTGAGATTGGGCTTGGGCTTGTGCTTGTGCTTGTGCTTGTGCTTGAGCTTGAGCTTGCTGCTTTTGTTTGAGTACCCTCTATTCGTTGGCCTTTTGAATGGTTTGGATTAGAGTGGTGAATTAATTTTCCACGTTAGATTTTGGTGGGATTGGTTTTGGAGCGGGAATGAGGCCAACACTTGTGACAGGTGAAAGGGTTATGGTGGTGGTTGGGATTTTGGTTGTTGGAGGGGTGGTTGAGATGCTCGATCCTTTAGAAGGTATGCCTTGGAATATTTGAGGATCGATTGATGTATTTGTCATGGTGGGTTTAATGGTCACAATTTGTTGTTGTGATGCTATGGGAAAAAAGAGAGAAGTTGATGTGATGTTCACATTGCCCGGATCTGAGAAACTATCAATTTTTAGGGGAGGAAAACCCAATCCGAGAGTTGATGTGGTTGTGAATGGAAATGGGGGAAGAGATGGTATGCTACCCTAGAAAGAAAAAGGATCACCAACTCCGATTGTTCGAAAAAAACCACCCTCTCCTTGTGGTAGAGAAGTTTGTATGTTTGATTGATATGTTGGTGTAGCATGGAATGAAGATGAACCGATGGGATTATGAATGGTGAGGGGGACGCATGGGTGTGATAGATTTACTGGGACAAAATTATTCGGTGTGGTGTTGACAGCCACCTCTTTGTTGGTCACAAGGCGATCCTTTTGTAACTCTCAAAACATAGCACTCCCCTTGTTTACATTCAGCGAGGTGGGTGTGATGGCCAAGGTGGTGTGAGGCATTTCTTGATTGACATTTGACATTGGGGATGCGTTCGTAAGAGGCATGTTTGTACTAGTGCTTGCGTCAAGGTCGAAAGGGAACTGGACCCCTCCTTCCACTAACGTGCTTAAGTATTTGAACATGGCACTGAAAATTTTATGGTTCTCTGGATTTTGAACCATTTTTATCATTTCAGATTGTGTCATCCCCATGTCTTCATTTGTGATTTCCTCTTCGTAACTCTCCTCTTGAGGATTTTGTGATGGTAAAGAAGAGTTACTTGGGGGATTGCTTGATCTCGCAAGGTTTATTTTGGAGGTTACCTGACTCATGTCAATGGAAGTTGATATTTCACTAATATTTTCCATGTTCTTCTTGTATTGTGATCTTGTTTAGACCATAAAAAAAAAAAAAATAGGGATCGTTTGATCCTAACCTTTTAGGCCCAAAAGAGAAGAACTAGGGAAGTCAAAGATCAAAGAGGGTGGTAATGATGATGGGATAAATGGATCAAGTCAGTGAGTGAAACCTTTTGAATAAATTTTGAAGGGTTATGCTAAAATGTTTAGGACTTAGATTGATTGTGATGGTTTGACTAGATGTATTAAGTCAAACAAGATTGTAATGAAGTTGTAGTCCATAGGAAGTTGTGTTATCCTAGGGGAACTTGCACAAGTGGATGAATTGGATAGGTGTGTTAAGCCAATCAAGGTGATTGTGAACTAGTAGACCTTAGGAAGTTGTGTTATCCTAGAGGTGAATTCATCCAAGAGATTTGACTTATTTTGGCTAGGTGTGTTAAGCCAAGATAGGGTGATGTTGGTTTAGCCCTTTAAGTTTAGCATGAGTGATTTTTCTAAAGTTCACAAAAAATTTGTTGATGGGATGAGATTTGACTTGATGGAGAGATGGATGAGGATGACAACTTTGATCCTAAACTTTAACCTAGACATAACTCATTTTTACAAAACCTCGGTGTTGAAGAAAATGCTAGACTTCCTATGTGAGGAAAGAAAACCTTTCAAAAAGTTTAGGATTTTGTTGATAGTAGAATGCATACAAAGTTGGATTATTCCTTGAATATTTTTTATAGAAGTTGTATACTAGTCTTTCTCTAACTTCAAGGAAAATTTCAAGGCATTGTTCATGGGCTTTTAGACTTATCCTTTTGAACCTTTGTTTTGGAATCTTGACCTTTCGGGAAATCATTTGGAACAACACATATGAGGTTTGATTTGTCTTTTATCTTGGCTTAATGAATTCTTTTTACCAAAGGCACTTGTTTGCTTATGTTTCAAACTGTATGTCTAATGTCCCACTTTCTTTTTCATCCCACAAGGTCCATTATGTGGAAATCAAGGAAAATAGGAAAAAATTTCCCTATGTTTAACCTTATTGAAAACAAATGATGATAGAATCCAAGCACTTAGAAACCTCTAAGGATATGATCCCTAGGGAAAGCAAGAGTGCTTTAAATTCATCAAAGCTATTTGTTTCCTCAAAGGGATTTGAAATTTCAAGGTCTTGTGAATGTTCATTTTTTCAAATGTTTTTAGGACCAAGCAATGTATTCTTCACTTCCAAGCACTTTTTACAACCCTAGGATGATGAGACAATATTTTGTTGGGTTCCCACTTGGACGAATCAAGTTGCGCATATTTTGTGTGGATGGCTAAATGCTTGAGCACACTAGCTCCCCTCCACGGCACACACTTCTTGGGTTAGCCAAGCATTAGTACCCATGAATCTCCCATGGCATACTTTCCATCTCCACAACAAAACCGCATGTATAACGTGGGGTAGCTTCAAAGGACATGACCTTTTGTACCAGCAAAATAGATAAGGTTTTGGCCTCTAACAAAAGTTTGTAGTAAGGGCATCCAGTTTAGGGGGTGCAATGATAAAATCCTTGTGAGATATCTCCCAACCCTTAGAACAAGGGCTTTACGCATCATAAAGATACTGGGGGAGATTTATCATGCACCGCTTCCCATTGCCCATGGCTTTCACCATGAACACAAATTTATATAGCGGTTTGGAAGAGCTTGGCTTTAGCCCATTACCACTTGAGTCATTCCCCTGGGGTGAGTACTTTTTCCCACCAAGGCAGGCCCTCTAAAGGTATACAATAGCGAGTAAGTGCATTCGTAGTTCGATTGACCTTTGCTGAAAAACAAAGGGAGAACACTCGCAATGCCTTTTTCTCACACTAGCCAAGTTTGTTCAATTTTAAATCCCAAATCAAAGTGTCAAGGCAATCTTTTAAACAAAGTAATATCACCAAAATACTTTTGATTCTCAAGATCGTCGTGAAGTGCAAGAGAAATGCATATGCCTTTTAAATGATATTAATTTGTGAAAAATCTTGCAAAACATAGAAAGCACTTGTTCATTTTATACCACAAAAGTAGTGATGAGTTTGTTTTAAGCACCAAAGTGAAATGTGAAAGTTTGCCTTGTTCAATTTTAGAACCAAAATTGAAATTTAGTAAATGTCTAAGTTTCAATTTTAACCAAAAGGATCAAGTCAAAATGGTTAATTTTAAGCCCCAAAAATAGATGTGAGATGATTTAAAACTAAATGAAAATAAACTAGCCCAACAAGCATTAAAAAATGCTTTTGTGAATTTTTGGATCCCAATCTTGTTTTGTTTTGGCTCGATTCCAATATTCAACCTGCAAAAGAAAATACAAAGTTAATAAAATATTTCATAAAAACCTCTCATGTATTAATGTCCTAATCATAAGTTATTAAAAAATTGCCATCTAAAAAAATATTCGACCCCCTTATAATGCAAAAAATTTCCTTCCCCACTATTCATTTCCTGAATTAATCCTCTTTGTTGTTTTACCACGGCCTGCAGTATCATGGTGGGTGGGTTTACACAGTCGGTCAAGACCGCTACCGCTATACCATGGGCATTCTGAGGGAGACCCGTGGTAGCGTGGTAGGCAAACTAGCGATGAAGTGGCAGCAAACAGGCTATTTACCGCGGTATCGTGGAGGTTTCAAAGGCAAACCACGGGATGGCGGTGACCGCAGGCGGTTAACCGCAACACCATGGAGGGCTTGGTGGGAGACTACGAGGATATGGTAACAGTCATGGAAACGGTCAGGCGGGTTTACACCAATACCGTAAGCGGCCGAATGGCATACCGCGGTGACGCGGTAGTGGTTAGGAGGCAGTTACCATGCTACTGCTGACGGTTAGCTTGAAGACCGCAGTGACACGGTGGTGGTTAGGAGGTGGTTACTACACTACCACTGGCGATAAGCTCAGAGATCGCGGTGACGTAGTGGTAGTTAGGAGGCAGTTACCGTGCTATCACTAGCAGTTAGCTTGGAGACCACGGTGGCAGTTGAGGAGATGGTTAAAACTAAGGATACTGCGATACCACAGGGGGGTAGATGGGTAGGCCACGGTATTGCGGTGAATACTCCGGTACCACAAGTAATGGAAGAGTAGACTGCGGTAAGGCAGTGGGGAGATAAATGGCAGTAGAGTGGTCAAAGTCAAAACACCATTGTACCACGGGAAGATGGAATGAAGGGCATGGTAACATGGTAGATAGCCGGAGTGAGGCTTGAGGACAACTCCCAACACTGCAATACCGCGGATGAACGGACTGATTGCGCAGGAGAATTGTAATGGAAGGGGGGAAGCAAAAATTTTGCAGCAAAGCTTGTTCGATTTACAATTTCATTATTTGAGATTTAATTTCATAAATAGTAAGCATTTGTTAAATAAAATATTAAGACTCGTATTCTTTGAAAAAAATTCTCAGACATTTAGAATACATAAATAACTATAGGAATGGTCTACAAAAGGTATTTAAACATAAATAATAGCAGAGACTACTATTAATATATCAGTTAAATACATCTATGCGAGTTGAATTTTCCTACAATAGAGATATAAGTAAGATTTAAAAACAAATTTAGAGAGCCCTCCTTCTAGCGCTAGAATGTGGATGCTAAAATCTGCAAGAAGATCGACTCAAACATTTTCATGTTGTTAACACGAAAGTTAGTTTAAATCAGCAAATTTAATCATCCCTATGAAATACTTAATCATGTCCAAATATGTAACTAATGAGCAGAAAAACAAGTTAAATAGAAGCATATAAGAAACATAATTAAACCTTTATCTCATAGTGATTGGTGTCACCTTGTCGTGTAGTAAGCAGCCCTTTCCCAATCCTTGAACAAGTTGAATGATGTTATGGGAAAAATTAATTCTCAAATGAAGAGAATAACCTTGCATGAAATCTATGAAGTGAAGTGAAGGTAAACCTAAGCATAATCAGTTTACTCAAAGTTTGTGGATGAAATGAAGTATAGTATACTTGCTTAAAATTGTGGATGAAGAATGAAGAGAGAAACCTCCAATTTATAGATTTCCAAACTAGAAAAGAGAATGAAATAGAGAAAAGTGGGATCACTCAACATCCAATGGCCTAAGTGCCACTTGTCAAGATGTGAATGGTTGAGGAATGAGCACATTTTGGTCAATGTGCATGATAAATACAATTAGGTGGAATTTCAAATTGGAGAAATGACATGTGAGAGGGAACAAGGAATGAAATAAATGTCACTTGGCTCAATGCACAAGGACATGTAAAAGGAGTGAATTCTTTGTTGGATGTACATGTCCACTTGGACTTTTTGAATTCAAACAAGGGAATATTCCCTTTTGATGCTATGTGAGGGAAAATAGAGAATTAAATAAATCAAAGAAATTGATTTATTGTGCAAGTTGCATTTTCTAGAGGATTTTAATAATAGAGATTAACTTAATCAGAGTTTTGATTAATTTAATGAAGGATTAGATGATTTGACAATTTTGACTTAAATAGATGAATTAATTTAAATCAGAATTGAGAAGAAATGATTAACTAAATAAATGATTTTGATTTATTTAACCAAGGAGGAATATGTTAGATTAAATCAAATAAGGTTTAATTGATTTAATTTAATAAGAGGACTTTAGAGAATTTAATCAAATAAAATGATTTATTTAATTAAATATAAATGTAAGATTAACTAAATTAAATTGATTAATTTAATTACTGAAGGAGAAAGACTTAATTAAATGAATAATGATTCGTTAAATTAAGTGACATAATATGATGAAAAGTTGAGAGTATGATTCAGGAAGAAATGTTGTTAATAATCAAGATCAAGTGTGTCAAACCGAAATTGTACATTTTCCATGTCTACAATATCTATATCTCCCCTATCCCTCTCTTTACCTATCTCTCCTTCCATCATTATGCATCTCACCTATGTCTCCCTCCCTACCTCTTTCCCTCTATACTCTATATCTCTTCTCTCCCTTACTCTACCTATCTCTCTTCATCTCTCTCTCTTCCTCCCTCCCTCCCACCTTCCCTCTCTACCTATATCTAATATATCCCTCTATACCTCTTTCTCTCTCCCTCCATCCCTTCTTACCTCTCTCAATATATCTACCTTATTTCTTCCCTCTCTACTTATCTCTTTGTCACATCTCTATATCACCTCTCTCTTTCTCTCTCTCCCTCTCCCTCCCTCCCTCCCTCTCTCTCCCCTTCCCTCTTGCCTCTCTCTATCTCACCTCTCTCTCCCTCTCTCTATCTCTCCCCCATCTCTATCCCCCCTCTCCCCCTATTTATCTCTCTCCTCTCCTCTCTCTCACTCCTCCCTCCCCCTCTTTCTTTCTCACTCTCTCCTTCCCTCTATACTTCTCTCTAACTCTCTCTATCTCTCTCTAATTCTCTCTATCTCACCTCTCTCTCACCCTCCATCTATTCTTCCATGTATAATTTTATTTATCTCCCCCTCTCTCTTATGTCTATCTTTATCTTTGTCTCTCTCTTCCTTCCTCCCACCCACATTCCTTCTCTACTTCTCTCTATATAACCTATCCCTCTATACATATTTCTCTCTCCCTCCCTCCCTCCTCCTCACTATACTTCTCTCTATCACCTCTCTCTCTCTCACTTATCCCTTCCTTCCTCTCTCTCTTCATCCCTCTCTAATCTATCTCAACTATCTACATATATATCCCTACCTATCCCTCCCCACACTGTCCTTCTCTCCCTCTTTCTCTCTCACTCTCTCCTTCCCTCCCTACTTCTCTTTATCTTTCCATTATCCCTCAGTCTCTTCCTTTATCCCCTCCAATTCTATTTATTGAATCTCTCTATCACCTCTATATCTCTCACTTCTCCCTTCATACCTCTATGTATCTACTATATCTATCTCACCTCTTTGGAGGGTGGGAGAGGTAAAGAGTGATAGTTGAGATAGATTATAGGAAGGGAGAGATAATAGACAAGGTGGAGATAGAGAGTAGAGATAGGGAGAGGAGAGAGATGTGAGATAGAGAGGAGGGAGGGAGGGATAGGTAGGGAGAGATAGGTGATAGAGAGAGGTAATAGAGAGAGGTGATAGAGAGATGTGATAGGGAGAAGTAGAGAGGGAAGAAGGTTGAGAGAATAAGAGAGAGGGAGGGAGGGAGGGAGGGAGGGAGAAAGAGGTATATAAGGGTAGGTTAAATAGAGAGAAGTAGAGAGAGGAGGGAGGGACAGTTGAGATAAATGGAAGGAGATAGATAGGTGGGTAGAGAGAGGGAGAGAGAGAGGGTAGATAGAAAGAGGGGAGAGTGAGGAGAGATAGAGAGATATATAGATAGAGAGAGAAAGGGAAAGGTAGGGAGAGTTGAGATAGAGAGTAGGGAGGGAAGGAGAGAGAGGGAAAGGTGGGGAGAAAGAGAGTTGAGATAGAGAGAGATAGAGAGAGGTGATAAGGAGAGGTGATAGAGAGATGTGATATAGAGAGAAGTAGAGAGGGAAGGAGGAAGGGAGGGAGAAAGAAAGAAAGAATTATATATAGAGGGATAGGTAGGTAGAGAGAACATTGATATAGAGAGAGAATAGAGGGAGGGAGAGGAGAGACAAGGGGTAGGTAGAGAGGGATATGGGAGAGAGGGAGATGAGAGATAGAAAGAGGTGGGATGGAGAGAGGGGGAGTAATAGAGATGTAGGGAGAGAGTTGAGATAGAGAGAGATTAGAGAGGGAAGGAGAGAGAGGGAGGGAGAAGTAAGAGAGTAGAGAGAGGAGGGAGGGAGGGAGAAAGAATGAGATATAGAGGAATAAGTAGGTAGAGAGAGGGAGGGGGAGATAGAGAGAAGTGGAGAGGGAAGGAAAGGTATAGATAGTTGAGATAGAGAATAGAGAGAGGGAGGGGAGAGAGAAGGGGTAGGTAGAGAGGGAGAGGGGAGAGATTCGGAAATGAGAGATAGAAAGATGAGGGAGTGATATATATGTAGGTAGAGAGAAATGAGATAGAGACAAAGTAGAGAGGGAAGGAGAGAAGGGAAGGGAGGGAGAAGTTAGAGGGAGAATAAGGTGGAGAGAATGAGATAGGGAAGGAGAGGGAGAGGGAGAGGGAGAGTGAGAGAATGAGGTATAGAGGGATAGGTAGGTAGAGAGAAGTAGAGAGGGAAGGAGAGATGGAGGGAGAGGTAGGGATGGAGAGAGAGAGAGAGGTAGGTAGAGAGAGGGAGGGGAGATATAGAGAAGTAGAGAGGGAAGGAGAGATGGATGGAGAGTCAGAGAGGAGAGACATGGACTTAGAGAGAGGTGACAAAGAGCAATAAAGAGAAAGGTAGATAAGGATAGGAGGAGAGATGAAAAGAAGGAGAGGGAGGAGAGAGGAAGGAAGAGGAGGGAGGGAGAGAGAGGTGAGACAGAGAGAGAGAGGATGGAGAGAGAGGTGAGGATAGAGAAGCAGAGAGGGAGATAGAGAAA
>CM021108.1:66686976-66731602 GCA_007115665.2 Sequoiadendron giganteum | reverse complement strand
TAAAGAGAAAAGGTGGGTGAAAGGAAGAGAGAGGGAGAGAGAGGGGGAGAAAGAGAGGTGAGATAGAGAGAAGTAGAAAGGGGAGGAGAGAGGGGGAGATAGAGAAAATTAGAGAGGGGGGAGGGAAGGATAGAGAGGTGAGATGGAGAGAACTAGAGAGGGAAGGAGAGAGATAATGACAAGATAGAGAGTATAGAGGGAAGGAGAGAGAGAATGGTGAGATAAAGAGTAGAGAGGGAAGTAGAGAGTGAGATAGAAAGAGGGGAGAGAGAGGAAGGGAGGGATAGGTAGGGATAGAGAGAGTTGATATATAGAGAGTAGAGAGATATATATATAGATATAGAAGGAGAGGGAGAGGAGATAAAGAAATGTAGAGAGGGAAGGAAGGAGGGAGGGAGGAAGATATATATTAGAGAGGGAAAGAGAGATGGATATGTAGAGACGTAGTTCTTGAGCTCAAGGGAGAGAGTGTTAGATAAAGGGATGGAGATAGTGAGAGAGAGGGAGATCTAGAGAATAAGAGAAGAAAATAAGTGAGATAGAGAGAAAGATGAAATTTGACCTCCTGATTACTAAAATTTGACATGCTTATTATTAAAATTTGACTGTCTAATTTTTTTTTAAATCTTCCAAAAACTAGAATTTTTATTATAACTCCTAGAGATTTGAAACCACTCTCAAACATCCTGAAACTATATACATGAAATATAACTTAAAGTATAAGAAAGTAAATGTCCATATGTAAATGTCAACTTATACTTAAATGTTTATTTCATGTATATAGTTTCCTTGGAAGAGAAAGATAAAATGAAAGAGTTTAGAAAAATGCATTCCAAAAGTCATGAATGACATTTGGCGAGCACAAAATTTGATGAGCTCGCCAAATTTGGTGCTAGCCAAATGGAGCAACCCATTTGGTGAGTTCCAAATTTGGCGCTCACCAAATGGGTTGCATTGGGAAATACCAACACAATGGGTTGGATTTTGCATTGGGAATCCAACCCAAAGGTTTGGACAACCATTTCATGCAAAAGACGTGATTTTTTGAAAGGGTAACAAAATTCCTCATATTTTTGTCTGTTCTCACCATCACGTTTGCATGTCTTTCAATGTAAGTTTATAAAAACACCATGATGGTGTTAACCACTCTCTTAGCTATCTAAATATATAATTCTTTTTCATTTTGATTCAATTAAGGTGTTGATCTATAACTTCTCTTGTAAATGTCTCCATTTTTGGTCAAAAACCAATATGTGCTAGTTTTAGGATAGATTTTTACTCGTTCTTCAAAACGTGAAACAAATGTAATCTTTTAAAACTAGACTCCATTCTACATGCAATGAAAAAATTATTTTTTGTTTTTTTCCAAAAACAATTAGGGGGGAGCACACTCAAATTTTAGCTTTTCAAGATGTGTCCACTTTGAAAATTCATAAAATATTATATATTCATTAAAAAAATTATCTGAAAGAATGAGAATAAACTTCATGGTGTTAGCTAATTTCTCACCAATTAAAAGCATCAAGTTTCCACAGTCCATGATATTTAAATGTCAACTATTTCTAGATTGAAACTATGTCAATTTTTTGTATCAACGTTTCGGATCATAATCCACCATCCATCATCAAGAAGATAAGCAAGTGTTAAAGAGAGAGAGAGTGCTTTCTTATCTTAGATGATGGATCATGGAGTATGATCTGAAATGTTGATACAAAAACTTGACACAGTTTCAATCCAAAAATAGTTGACATTTACTTTCTAGCCATTCATATTTTTGAAATTCAAAAGTTAATCAAAAAGGGGGGGGCTCACATGCTATGCTATTTTTTTGATAAAAATAGGACCTATTTTTCCCCCCCTTTTGAGACCATTAATCTTCATTAATTTTAAAAATAATTAGTAGCTTAGAAACTAGACTCAGAGCACTTCAACTCTTATTCTTGCTACATCTTGAAATTTTGAGCGTAACTATCTTCATTTTCTCATGCAAATCAGATTTTTCTGATTTAAAAAAAAAATGGCATCTTAAGAGCCAAAATTGTGTAATAGATCCATGCACTTACCCAATAATAAAGATAGGAAAGTTTACATGTGGCATAATATTTCCCTCTCATCACTTTCAAACACTTGTTTTTTTTTGTTCAAAACCTCCATAATAACCCAAAGAATTCAAATACCTATCAAATAAAAAAAGGACTAAAAATAAATATAAACAACAAAGAAACAACACATATATTAAAAAAAATATAGAATCTACTACAACTTGGTATAAGATTGGTAGTTATATTATGTTGAACATGTGTAAAGGATTCTTAAATTGTTAACAATTGTAGAAACCTTCGACAATCCTTTAACATCAATGACAACCTATGTTCAAAAAATACAAAAGGAAAAATGTTGTTATTATAAGTGACATTTGATTGCCAATAAAAATCAAAATTTAAGAAAATATTAAGTGATAAATAAATTAACCCAAACATATGTAATGTTGAGAATGAAAGGTTTATAATAAGAGACTGAAGCAGATAATTAGTGATTATTTTTATTTTTACTTTTAATTTAAAGGTTAAAATGAATTTGATTTCTAAATTAGCAAATATTTTTAGTTCTAAGTTAAAAAGCATATTTCAATCATTACAATAAAAATGTCAATATTTTTTATATTAAGTAATCATTATTACATTTATGTTTTATGTTTTGTAAAATAGCTTCACAATAAAATATAGTGATACATTAAACGATTATTTTATTTTTTAGTTTTAAAAAATAATAATGATAGAGTCAATTATAAATCATACTAGTAAATATAATTTTTAATGAAATATTTTAAATAGACTGAAAATAAAGTACTAAGATTCACTAGAAAAGTATCATTATAACACAAAGTTTATACATTTTAAATCAATTAATAAAAGGTTATAGAGCTATTTTCTTATGTTCACAAAAGCTATAAAGTTGGCTTGAGATAGTGTTTCTATCTTATGGTAGAAAAAGTCTCAAATAGTATAACAAATAGATTATATTCCCAAATTTTATTCAATTAAAAATCAAATGAAAATTTTGGCTAGTAAAAATAAAGTAAGTATTTAGTAGGGTATGTGCAAGATCATCATGGAAAAAACAGGCTCTTAAGTGGCAATGAAAATTCAAAATATCAGAGTTAGGCAATTTGACGTAAAAATTTGAATAATTTATCTATATTATTTCAATATGTAAGAATAGAATTTGTAGAAAATTGAATGTAATTTCTAAACTACTAGGTTTATTTTAAAGAAACTAAATCTATTTGGTGAAAATTTGAAATTTCAATGCAGTAGTACTTAAATTTTAGGGAAAAAATAAGAAGTAGGTGTCTATCTGACCACCCTAACCACAATAAAATGATAATATTTTTTTATAAGATTTGAAATATAAGTAGAGGAATCATGTCCCAATGTGATGCATATTTTTTTGTAATTTTTTCCAAGTAAATATTTAATTATGAATTTTTTATTATAAATTTTGAAAAATATAAAAACTCGTATGTCTGACCACCTTAACTTGGTCAAAACTTCATGAAATCCAATTTTTTTTTTAAATCCTATAGTATGCAAAGCATATAATATGACACATGTTTCAGATTCAAAAAATGTGATACCATTTGAAAGCTATAGATGTTTTTCAATCATCCTATCAATCATGACTTTAATCATAATTCAAATAGAAAATAAATAATAATTATTTATTATATTCAAAATAAAGCATAATTTATATTGGTGGAAAGCTGAGAATATCCTCTAAAAACCCTTTTCGTTTCATCAATTTTGGGTAAAAAATAAAAATCGTCAGCCACATGGGCCATCATATCACTTACATATCGCCACTTTTTGGTCCATCATGATCCTACACATACCTAGTATTTTTTAGTGAAGATGAAGTGTAAAATTATGATTGATAGTTTAATAATTAGATTAGATGTTATTTAAGTAGAGCAAATCAATTGTGTATGTTTCAAAGTTTTATTAATGTGAATAAAAATAAATGTAAGTTTTGTTAATTATAGTATTTTAGTTTTGTTAATTAGTTATTTGTATGACCTTATCCTAACCCTAACTCACATCCTAACTCTAACCCTATTCCTCTCCCTTATCATAACCCTAAAAATAAATCTTAAACCATTATCTTAACCCTAACCATAATCATAACACTAACCATAACTATATACCTACTTTTAAACCCTAAATTGATAACCATTTAATCATAATCCTAACCTTACCCTAACCCTAACCACATCCCTAATTGTAACCAAAAATATTAACCCTAATATCATCTCTAATATGAACCATAATTGTAACTCTAAATCTAACCCTAATCTTAATTGTATTTCTCATAAACCTAACCCTAATCCTAACACAAACAATAAACTCTAAACCATAATCTTAACCCTAACTCAAACTATAATATAAAATAAAAATATTTAAATATCTAATCTAGAAATATTAAAATCTTCTAAAAATTATTTCTATTAATTTAATTTAAATATTAAAATGTTCATATCTTTAATATAAATAAATGTTTTGATTATAAGGGAAAAACAAGTTTTGAAGGGATCTAAAACCCTTTACAACTTTAGGTACAAAATGCTACTCAAAAGATACAACACTAGACCATCAGTAGCATCCAAACACCCAAAACCACAAAAGATACAAAGAATCGCTCCAAAGATAAACAAAGAAGAATGATAGTCAAACAACACCAAGCAACAGTGGGAAAATCATAGCTAAACCACATGTGTAGCCTTTCGACCACCATGAACAAACTTTACAAGGGATTGAGAGGAATGATTATGCTTAGGGAGACCTCTCTTCCTTCTTTGTACAACCATCCAAGAAAGATCATCCTCTAAAGGAATCGAGCAAGGAGAAGTAGGAGGATAAACCACCAAAGGAAAAAAAGGAAAATAACCAAGAGTGTCACTCCAACAACCACCAATAGCAATAGGAGCTACAAATAAACTAGTAGTCATAGCAACAGTAGAAAAATCATCAGCAACAATAGCAACAACCTCACCAGTTGTAGCAGCAACTATAGACAGACCAACCACATTAGTAGCAACTGCAGATGAACCAATAGCTACAAAAGAACCAACAACACCAATAGAAGCAACAGAACTAGAAGCCCCAACAACAATTGCAAAAGACCTAGGAGCAACAACAACAACAACGGATGGCAACTGAGAACCATTAGAAAAAGAAACCAAGACTTTAGGGGCCAAGTCATCATCCCCAGAATCTTCCCCAGAAACATCATAAGATTTACCCATAGTAAGATGCTCATGAAGAGAATTTTTTTCTACCAAGTAGCGGGTATGTGTAGGATCATGATGGGCCAAAAAGTGGTGATATGTAAGTGATATGATGGCCCATGTGGCTGGTGAATTTTTTTACTCAAAATTGATGAAACAAAAAGGGTTTTTAAAGGAGATTCTCAGCTTTCCACCAATATAAATTATGATTTAATTTTAATTTAATAAATAATTATTATTCATTTTCTATTAGAATTACGACTAAAGTCCTAATTGATAGGCTAATTGAAAAATATCTATAGGTTTCAAACGGTATCACATTTTTTGAATCTGAAACATGTGTCACATTATGCTTCGCATACTATACCTGATTCTTTTTAAAAACTGAATTTCATGAAGTTTTGACCAAGTTAAGGTGGTTAGACATACAAGTTTTTTATATTTATTAAAATTTGTAATAAAAAAATTCATAATTAATTATTTACTTGGAAAAAAATTACAAAACAATATGCATCACATCAAGACATGAGTCATCTACTTATATCTAAAATCTTATAATTTTTTTTAATAATTTTATTGTGGTTGGGGTGGTCAGACAGACACCTACTTCTTATTTTTTCCCTAAAATTTAAGTACTACTGCATTGAAATTTCAAATTTTCACCAAATAGATTTAAAAATAAAAATAAACCTAGTAGTTTAGAAACTAAATTCAATTTTCTATAGATTCTATTCCTGCATATTTTTGAAATAATATAGATAACTTACTCAAATTTTTATGTCAAGTTTTCTAACTCTGATTTTCTGAATTTTCATTGCCACTTTAGTGCTTGTTTTTTCCATGATGATCCTGCACATACCCTAGCATAACTCTGACAAGATTTCTAGAAGTTTGCAGCCAAATGACCTATAGAAAACATCTCCTACAATGGAAAGGAAGACCTTCATAATCAAGAATCTGAGACCATGGTCTAGTCCCCACCATCAAAGTGACCTCTCTAGGTAAATATTTTAATGTATCAACGTCCACAAGAATGCGAGCAAAAGTATGATGATCATAGATAAGAGAAGATGAATCAGCCATAACAAACCTACCAATAGCATTTCCAATAGACTCAAAGCAAGAAGGAATCCAAAACTAAAGAGGCAAATTAGGAAGCCTAACCCAAGTAGGAACAACACTAAAAAATTCAAAAAGAGGGTTGAAAGAAGGGAACCAAGGCCAAAGAGAAAGTGTGTGCTTTCCCCACAACCAAACACCCCCTTCCAACACTTGAGTCATGTCCTTCTCAGATTGAAAAGAAGCCACAAAAAAAACCCTAGTTGAAGGATAGAGTTCAATCATATCCTCAATAATAGGCCTCCAAGACTCCAAAACCCATTTGTGCAAATTTGGAAGGGAAGGCTATAAACCATTGAATCTACAAATAAGAGAAGAACAAGAGAAATACTATTCTTTATCCAACACCTCCTACACACAAATAATAGCAGGGGCAGAAGAAGAGCACCATAAGGGTTTACCCTTAAAAGAGAGAAGAGAGGAAGAAGGAATTTTACCACTAGAACCAACCACCCTAGAAAAGGACTGAGAAGCAAGGCATGAAAGAGGGACATCCATGTGCAATGACCCAGACCCTAAAGGAGGAAAATCAGAAGCAACAAACCCACCTAGCACAGGTCATGAATCATTAGGAGACACATATAAAGACAATTGTGGCCCAATAGCAAATAGCAAACCATCTACAGACACCCACGAGCCAACAACACACAACCCAGCAATGGCAAAAACTGACCCATCAGAAGCCGATAACACACCAAAAGCCAACGACACACCATCCATAGAAAAGAAAGATGAGGGTTTTAGTATTGAGTGGAATAGTTGTTCCAACAGAGAGCGGAAGAGCCATTTCAAAAATCCTAGTTGAAATTAATATATAAATAAATGTTATGTATTTTGATTAAAAAATATTTTCTAAATTTTCAATTTAAATAACATATGACAAAAATATAATAATATATTATATTATTATATTTAATATAACCAACTAAAATATATATTGAATATAATATATTAAACCTTATTTAATATCATATTAAATTATTATTATATAATAATATTATATTAGTATTAATTACTAAAATATCTTAATATATTTATATTAGAAATATTATATTAATATTATTAATTTAATATTATATTGTTATTATATTATTCTTATTATTTTTATATTTATAAATATTTTTATATTAAGTTATTGTTATAATTTTATTTTAATTTTTTTGATTCATAAATAGCTTTTCATTGATGTCAAAAAAGTTTACATAGCTATGTCTTAGCAGTGATGATCAAACCATACTCACCACCCAAACACCACACCCACAACCAAAACCTTACATCATTAACCCAAGATTGACCAAACACATGAAACCCGAACCAACCCACCCCTTATATATTTTCAAGGTCAAAGCTCACCCACCTACAAACCAAAGGAGAAGACATCAAAAAAGTGTTGCCAAAAAATTGTTGTGTTCACCATACACATAACCAAAGACACTATTTGAACAACACACCCTCGTCCACCAAAAACTCATGGAAGCACTCTTTCCAATCCACCCCCGATGCAACATCCAAATATAGGAAAACCTTTAGGAAATCAACCCCACACTTCACCTGCTCTTTATGCATTTCTAGGTCATGGCCTTTGATGTCTAGTAGGAAAGGGTACCTTTTGACATGAATGTGAAACAAGAAGACCCTAGCCAAGTCATGCAGATGAGGCATCCCCATGCCTAAATCTACAATTATAATTACATCCTCTACCCCACCAAGGAGCTCTGCCATTACCAATTTATTCAACATTAATAGCACCATAGTTTTTGGGAGCTCCATATCCAAAAACACTACCACAAACCTCAAAGATATATCAACATTTGTGTTGTATCACTTCAATGAGACCACTAAATCCTTATCCAAGACCATCTCAAACACACCCAAAGCCAGAGGATCCCATTCATTAAACATTGAGCACAATCGGTTCTTAGTAAACTTCCCAAGGAAAGTCAACAACTTTTGCGTCGCCATCAATCTAATAGGTGTCTCCATCGCCTTCGCCTAGGAACGAGCCACCATCACACAACTTACTAGGATTACCAAGATAATGAACAATGCACAACAGTCACCACCCTTTATTGCCCACAAATCATGTGCAATTTAACGAATAGTGTCACATCGATTAGAGAATTTATCCTACCCAACATCCTTGGGAAAGCCTCGAGCAGTCCCACCTTATTTTGATTAGACCTGTTATTAATTACCTCTCCCACCACCTCACCTCCTGTACCACACCAACTAGGACCATGATGTATGCCACCAAAATCCAAACATAATAACACAATTCTCATGTCTTCTCACCTAGTTTCCTCGAGGAGAATTGTTATTATTGTATTATTAATATTAATATTTTAATATTATTATTTTTTATGCTTATAATTAATTTTCTTTTGTGTTCCATATTAAAATATAAATTTAATCACTAACTTTAAAAAAATTATATTAAATTAACTGTTATATTACTAATGTTTATATATTAAATAATTCTCTTTACTAAAATAAATATAATATATATTATGAATTGTCTACAAATAGTAATAATTGCATTTGCATAAAATAGTAATCATTGTAGCACTCAATATAAAAAAAGAATGGGCGAGGCAAAAAAAACCAGTGAAGTGGCGAAGGAATGCAAGGCAGAACAGACGAAAGCACACAAATCGATGAAGGATATTAAACAACAAAGTGGGGACCAGAAGCCGAGACAGGAGAAGAAGCAAAGGCACAACACGCCAGAGGTGGGCATTAGCCAGCAACGAAAATCGGCATCAGAAAAGGAGGTAAGAAGCAAGGAGAAATGGAGCACGAAATTGGATAGAACAATTCCCTTTGAAGAATTCAAGCCAAAAATTAATAAGGGGTGGACAACGTATGGAAGAACAGATTGGAAATTTGGACCAGAAATGCATAGGCCCCAATGGGTGATGGAGAACGGTATCTGGGTGGATAAATGCCACCCTTACTACCAACATCAAGAACAGGTAGAAGCAGATCAAAGCTGAAGGAGAAATAGGCTTGGCAGGGTCAAGGGCCTCCATGGGTGAGACCTAACCGCTTTGTGAAAGGAAAATGGGAAGGGAATCGAGAATTCAACAGTAATGGGATACGACACTCCACAAAATTGAAAGGGTGGTTAGGGGAAAAGGAAAGAGCAAAAAGAGACCTGACCAAAGACTGGTGCCAAATGAATCCGAATAAAGCCCCAATATCCAAAGAAACCAAGGGTACTACATCAGATAGTTGGGGCTTGGTGAATAAAGGTAAATCCATACCATCTTCTACACCCATCCTAAGTGTCAATAGTGAATTAGTTAAGAATATTCGTGGAACTCTACAAAAATTTGAAATGTTTGTCAAATGGGGGGGAGAAGGGCAAAAAAGTTGTAGATCCATGGAAGAATGGTGTAGGGAAACCTGGGGGGAAGAGACATTGGAAAAATCCTTAGAAAATAATTGGTTTCTGATTAAGCTCCTAAACCAAGAAAGGAGGAATAAGGCTCTAGAATCAGGGCCATATTTTCTGGATGGTGCCCAAGTACATCCCGTAGAATGGAGATCAAATTTTGACCCAAGGAAAGACTGGGTTGGGGAAAGTGTGGTGTGGGTAAGGCTCTACAACCTACCCTTGGAGTACTGGTCAGATGAAACCCTAGAGGAAATAGGTAAACTTTTAGGCAATCTCCAAAGTATAGACAACATCCAGGAGGATAGGAGAAAAGGACCTTACTTCCGAATTTATGTAGCAAAATCCCAGGGGTTAGAGGTGGCTAAGGAAATAGAACTCAAATCCGAGGAGGGTTCATGGAGGCAGGAAGTGAATAGGGAGGATAACCTACAATTATGCCCTATATGCAAATCATTGAAGCACGATAAGAAAGTGTATACACCTAAAAATGGTCTGGAGCATTCCGATTAATTAAATACAAATTATTTGATTAATTATCCTAAATTCCTCTACTGTTTGAATAAATAGAAATATTTATTTAATATAGTTCACATTCACATTCTTCATAAATTCTTCTAAATTCGTCTTAATTAAATAAACAAAAATAAGTACTTTGTTCGATTTAATTATCAAATCCCTATTTCAATTTATCACATCGTTTCTAAATTAATTAAATAAAGATAAAAACACTTTATTGATTAATTGCCATTATTCTTCTATTTTAATAAACAACTATCCTATAGTTCATTTTATTAAATTATTTATCTATCCTTTGTTAATTCAAATAAATCAAAAATATTTGAATTGTTGCACAAAGAATATTCCATCCATATTCTCTCAAAAATGAATTAGATTTCCTATGTCTAAACTATGTCTAATTTATGTCAAAATTATGTCAAATTAATTCATTGAAACTTCATGGGAAGTTTTGGAGACAAATTGGAGACAAATTTGGAATTTGATCTCTCAATCCTCTTCCATCAATTTTTCCTCTTCTCGTGCTTGGTGTTTTCATGGGTAGAGAAAATCTCCATCTTTCTCTCAATCTCTTCAATCTCTCACCATTCAATTCTCCAGATTGAATCCAAGCCTTTCAAAGCTTTCCCTATGCATTTCTACAGCTAGGAAATCTATAAATATAGCCTCATTCAACCAAGAAAAGGATCCAGATAATCAAGCTTTTGCACTATTACTCTGCAAGAATCCAGACATCAAGTATCAAGTATCAACATTCAAGCAATTCAACAATCAAGCTTCACATCCATGGCTGCCTCCTGTAGCTGCAATTATCTGTTTCATACATGCTAGTTTACATTGTTTATCATCTAGTATTGCATTTTAGTATCATCTCGTTCTTCAAATAGTCATTTTAACAATCATAGTGCTTAACAATCTGAGAGCAATAGTGGTTTAATAAATCTTTGAGGATAGAGAACAATATGATGCTTTCATTTGATTACTGCTTTGATTTAGTTCAAATTGAGTTGTCTTTGATATAATGTCTTATTAAGAAGTGTATTATATTATTTACCTTATTCCACAATTACAATTTGGCACCCACCATGGGGCATTAACCCCAATTTTATCAAAATTTCAATTTTTTTTGGAAAGTGTTACGCAGGTTTACAGCATGATTTATTTTAGCGCTTTCATTAAAATTTTCAATGCTTCCGGTCCTTGTTCCAGCGCTTTTAGAGTTTCGGTGCTTCCGGTCACTATTTTAGCACCTCAGGTGTTTTAGCGCTTCTATGACAAACTTCGGTGCTTCGGTACACTGTTTCGGCGCTTCAGTGATTTAGCGCTTCCAAGACAAACTTCGGCACTTCGGTACACTATTTCGGCACTTCGGGTTTTAGTGCCTCAGGTAACTGTTCTAGCACTTTTGTAAAAACAGTTTGGATCCGACGCTTCTGCGGCCAGATTTTATTTACTTTTCATAGTTGAGATAAAATTGATCAATCTAGGATAGCCACTTCAAAGTTTCTAAAATTGATCAATCCTAGGATAGTCACTTTCTTGTTTTTCTTAAAGCAAATCTATCAATCCTAGGATAGTCATCACATTCTTATAGTAAAATTTAAAAAGAACATCATGATTTCAATGAAGCAATACCTTCACTTAGATTAAGAAAATTTCTTTTTGGGCTTAAAAACAAAACAAATCTATATGTTGTGCTTGTGGTGATTAGGCTTATGCTCTCCCCTTAACTAGGTGACCAAAGTGCCAGAGTCACTTTTATTTCATGTCATTTACATTTTTATTAAATCCTTTAGCAGGCCTGCTGTAGTGGGAAAAAGTACTCACCCTATGGGAACGACCTAAGTGGGAACAACCAAACCCAGGTTATCCAACCCACTTTAATAAAAATGCAAGTTGTTGATGAAAGTCCAACTTGATGGTAGTAGGAAAGATAACCATCCCCAAAATCTTTGTTCTAAAGATTGGGAGGTCTCCTGAGGGAGTTTATCTATTTTCCACACCGAACAGAACCCTATCTACGAACCATAGAGTAGTTGCTCGCCAAGTCAGTATCCATACATTGTCATACTCACGGTGCAAGGGGAGGGAAGAATCTGTCCCCAAGACACTCACCATATAATTACTAAGGATTTTTTGCTCAAGGGATTCGGTATCTACGTCCGTCACTTTGAGTACGCACCTGGCAACGACAAAAACATAGGCGCTCTCTAGGGGGTGACACTGCTGTGTGAGTCAACGTAATTGGAAGATGTGGGTTGTGAGTATAATGATGACCTACTTGTCCTTAAGTGTGAGTCTATTTGATTTGTGTACAAATTTTAAAACAACCTGTCAAAATCAATAAAGATCATTCGTGATTTTTGAACATACACAATATTTTCAGTTTTAAAACACTTATTCAAAATTGCTTGCCGTATTTTCACAAATTCATTTAAATCAGATTTAAAGATCATCCTGAAATCATCAAGTCAAAACAAATCAGAAAATCCATGCTACGAAAGTGGAAATCCACCACGTTTGTCAAGAGAAAAATCAAAGTTACAAGGCCCAAGCAACCTCTCAGTTATAGAAATAAATTGAGGAGACTGCATTTTCTATATCAAAATCGAAAACTCTTCTTACAACATAGAACATTCATTCATCATTATCATGATTTTGCTAGGGGTCACTCTTTAGATTACACGGTAGAACCACTCTATTCACGAGTCTTCTTTCAAAGAAGAGCTCTCACACAATTCCACAACCGTAGTCAACGGATTCATCCTTCTTATCTTCCACAATCCCTAATACAGTATGCCACCAGGCCAGACTAGATTCTACAATAAAGAAAATTAAAATTTTGTTTTTAAGCATTCTGGAAAACCTATTTCAGCGCTTCTGGTCTTTGTTTTAGTGCTTTTGTGAAATAGCGCTTTCGGGCAGTGTTTTAGCGCTTCCAGTTTATGTTACAGCGCTTTCGGTATAATAGCGCTTTCATCAAATTCTACAGTGTTTTCATGCATTGTTTCAATGCTTATAGGAAGTAGCGCTTCTATCATTTTCTCCAGTGCTTTCGGGCACTGTTTCAGTGCTTTTGTCCAAATAGCGCTTCGGTCACTTGTTTCAGCACTTCTGGACTCTGTTCCAGCGCTTCTAAGAAATAGTGCTTCTGATCTCTATTTTAGTGCTTTTAAAACAGAGAGTTCAAAATTTTAACCAGTCTATCAATCTGTCATTTTATCAACATTTTCATCAAAATCAAATTTTCTTTTTATCAGAATCATTGTCTAGGAACCAAAGTTAGAAAGGTTTATACAAATTTCCAAACTTATCAACTGAAACAAGATCTTGCAAATCACAAGTGTCAAAATCAAATACACAATCAATTACTATACTAAAGTTTCTTTATCAGGATACTATCATCCTTCATCACGAAACAAAGTATAGTAATTAACTTTTTAAATATTGTCTCATCAATAAGATCAGTCATCTTATTCGACTTTGTTTAAAAAGGTTCAAATTGACACTATCCCGCACATAAGATCAACATTTCAGAAGAAAGGGGAAAAATTTGTATGCCAATCTTAACTAGGTACCAAAAACAAAGACTCTTAGAGAAAGAAATTTTAAAATCACAAGAAATGGCCGAAGAGAATCCTTGTAATAATCTGAACCGCAATGACAAGAACGAAATAACTCCAGAGGACATCCAAGCGGCTCAACAAGATCCCAAGTTTCACATATTTATGGAGAAAATTCTAGAACAAGACATGGAAAAATATCTTTTAATGTTGGCCGAATCAGGGGAAAAACTTCCAAAAGATTTTGATGTAAACCGTTTGAAGGAAACACCAGACATGAATGAGACTGATATACTGCAACCCACGCAAACAATAGATCCAGTTGCTACTTTAACATCATAGATGCAAATGTTACAGCAACAAATACAAGATATGATGAAAGGGACTACAAAGCGATATGCGATATAGGACATTTGTCCTTATCCTTTCGATGCAATGGTCGGCTTGATACCTTTCCCTAGACATTGTGAGATCCCAAAATACGATAAGTATAATGGTGGAACAGATCCAATAGATCATATCAGAGAGTTTAAAACAATGAGTCTTGAGTTTGCGCAAGAAGAAACTTATTTAATGAGATTGTTCCCAAGGAGTTTGGGAGGATCATGCATGGAATGGTTTTCGAAGTTAAAACCAGGTATCAAAACTTTTGAGGAAGTAGTCAACAGATTTATCTCTCAATACTCATTCAACATCCAACATGATGTTACTATCAAAGATCTTTACAATCTCAAACAAAACAAGGGAGAGACATTATTGTCTTTTCTCCAAAGATAGTGACGCTTGTTCGCCAGGTATCCAAGGTCCATTCCTGAAGAGGAAAAGATGGAGTTGTTTATTGAAAACTTGACAGAAGAAATGAGTTATAGATTAGAACTACAATGTCCTCCAACATTTGAAAAGGTGATCGAAAATGGTCTTAAGATCGAAGAGGTGTTAGTCAAGAGAGGAGTTATCAATATTTTTAATGACAAAACAAACAACACAAGTAACTCCTCAAATCAATACTCAAGCGCTGAAAAGCCAAAATTTTGGCAAAAGAACCGAAATACAAATGAAACAACAAACGATCCCCAAAACGTCAAACCAGTTTTCAATTTGACCACGTCCCAATCAAAGAATCAAAAAAACGAACAAAATGTCAAGTCAAATACCACACAAAGCAATGAAAAAATTAAACCACAGTCGTATCAAAAACTGTCAAATCGGCAAAGGTTCACACCTTTGGGTCAATCAATGGAATCAGCAATCAAAGAACTAGTTACTAGAGGCCTTCTCACAGCATGGGAAGCTAGGTTCTGGGATCTTAAAGTCAAACCATCATGGTGGAATGACGCTGATTATTGCAACTATCATAATAACAAGGTTCATAAAACAAATGACTGTATGGAATTGAAACATGCAGTACAAGATTTGGTGGACAGCAATAAAGTGTCTGTGGAAGGACCTCAAAATAACAATGATCATTCGGCCTTCAAAGATCCTTTTCCCAATTTTGACAAAGGTGCATCATCCTCCAACAGCAAAGGAAATAACGCCAATCATGTCTATGACACAACAATCTTATGTCTATCTGAAGTCAAACATGATCATGCAGTTAGTGATAACATTCATGAAAACAAAACCAACACCATTACCTCTTTGGATTTACTCCCAAGCACACAAAGCTCTGATAATCAAATAAATGTCTTAAAAATCAAGGAAAATCAAGAACATCAACCCACCAATGCGCTAACTAGGGGAGAATCCAAAGTAATGTTGAAGGGAATTGGCTCCACACATGCAGTTCCACCTCCATCACATTATGATGTTATCAATCAAATGCAAAACACCCCCCGAGAAAATCAAGAACATCAACCGGCAAACGTCATGACTATGGGGCAAGCCAAGGTAGTATTAAAAGGAGTGGGATCTCAACATGAAATTATTCCTCAATCTCACTATAATATTGTCGATCAATTGCAAAATATCCCCGCACAAATATCAATATTAGAGCTTCTTAAGTTATCTGGATGTTTGTCAATTCCAAGCTATGGTGGGACACCTAACTACCCCGCATTGTCTATCATTCTCTGAACAGGATGATGTCTCATTAAACCATCCGCATAACACCGCATTGCATATCGAATTATGTATCCATAATCATCGTGTTAAGAGAGTTCTAATAGATGGGGGAGCTGGTCTGAACATTTGCACCCTAAAATTAGTCCGTGCACTAGGATATTCTAAAGACGCTATTGATGCTCGGAGGAAAATGACCATCAAAGCATATGATGAGGAGGAAAGATCATTCCAAGGTTTGATTGTATTACCCATTCAAATGGGACCCATGATCAAGCATATAGCATGTCAAGTTTTAGAAAGGGAGTTGACATACAACATACTCCTAGGATGACCCTAGATTCATGAAATGCAGGCCATACCGTCTACATAACATCAATGCTTGAAGTTTCCAGTGAATGGACAAGAGGTGACTATAACTGCTGATTATAATCATCCACAACATTGTGATGCATTAAGAATATCTCAAGACACCTTTGTCCCTCACAACAGGGAAGCTTCAAGCTCATCATCATCCAAGAATGAACAAAGTCCAAGCGTCACTACCAAGTGGGTACAAAAGAAAGGTAAAGAAAAGGAAACAAGTCATGTTGAAACAAACATTCCAGGTACACAAACTTCTCTATCAGACAACTTTCAGAAGCAAGTTCAGTTGATAGATAAAGGAATGGGACAGTACTCAATGGAGCAATTGCTTAACTTATCACAGTTAATGCCATCTCCTAGGAAATGTGGTCAACCATCAATGATCAAACCTCTGACATCTTTACCTACCACCACTCTTCAAGAAACATTCATAAAATATAGAACCATAGCAGAAGAAACAGACAATAAAGCAATCCTAGATTGGCTTTACAAGGATGAAGAAGCATCAACATCTGAGATCAGTATCAAAAATGTTAGCATCAACACAGACAAGTATGGAAAAGGAAAAGCTATTCTTGAAAAGATGGGTTATGAAGGACAAGGGCCTGTAGGATTAAGAAAAGAGGGAATCTCGGAACCTATCACACCTCTCACTCTCCACACAAAAGAAAAACCAGGACTAGGATACTCTAAAGAAGAGAAGCAGGAGATAACAAGGACAGCTATGGAAAATATCCTTCATTTTAGAGATGGTTCTGAAACAGACTCAAATGAATATGAGTGGACCTTACATTGTGATTTACTTGTCATTGATATTCCAGTCAATGTGATTCAAAAATATACACCTACATGTGAGGAGGGCCAAGGCTCTGAGTCTATACCATTTGTTGAAGGATCACTAAATATCGATGACTCTAGTGAGGACGAACAGAATTTGAGTGAACTAGATGACTTCGACGAGGGTACCATCATGGATCTCAATATCCCGAATGACAATTATTACGATTTTGCTGTCCTCACCCTTACTTCCATTGACCAAAATCAATCTGATGATACCATGCCATTAATCCATCCAGAACTTATTGATTGGGAACCTATCGAACCTTTGACTGTACCAAAATTTGCAAATGATGATGCCATCGTGCATTTCCTATGTCATATCGACCCTGATACAAATTCTATCTATACTACTCATAACAATACGACTCAGCAGGAGGGTGTCAAATCTTCCAGTTGCAAAATTAACAATAGGGAAAATAGATCTAATGGTGAAAACCATTCTATGGCAGCATTAGATCTAGAAAAAGTAAAAATAAAGAATGCATCCAATGGTGAAAACCTTTGTGAGGCACTAAAGGATGGAAGATTTGACACTCTCCCAGAACACTATCATGAGTGATCATCAGTTCTGGTCAAACCTACACAATCAGTGGACATTGGCATAGAAGAGAAGGAAAAAATCCTACAACTGGCGGAATCCATGACAGAACAAGAAAGACCAGCATTCATCCAATTCTTCAAAGCAAGAAGCATCAACTTTGCTTGGTCATATTCTAATATGCCAGGTTTGGATCCCAATTCGCTTATGCATCATTTGTCATTGCCAATAGGAATCAAGCCCGTTAAACAAAAATTAAGAAAAATGCACCCCGACATTGCATTAATGGTCAAAAGAGAGCTAAAGAAATTACTGGATGTTGGATTCATTCGATCTATAGATTATGTTGAATGGATATCAAATCTTGTACCTATTTCCAAGCCGAACAATAGCATCAAAATCTGCACAGATTTCAGGGACCTCAATAAAGCATGTCGAAAGGATGATTTTCCACTTCCAAATATAGACATCATTGTGGACTTGACAGTAGGGCATGCCATGTTATCAATCATGGACGGTTTCTCTGGGTATAATCAAATAAGAATAGCTCCAAAAGATCAAGAAAAGAAGGATTTTACATGTCCATGGGGAAATTTCTGCTGGAACGTCATGCCATTTGGTTTAAAGAATGCAGGAGCGACATATCAAAGAGCAATGACGACAATATTCCATGATATGATGCACACCTTCATGGAGGATTACGTGGATGACATCTTGGAAAAATCTACTACTAGGGAAGGACATCTGCATATCCTAGATAAAATCTTCACACGGATGGAAAAATTTAATGTCAAGTTAAACCCTAAGAAGTGTGTCTTCGGGGTTACATCAGCAAAGCTACTAGGGTACATTGTCTCAGAAAAGGGCATTGAAGTAGATCCGGAAAAATTCAAAGCTATAATGGAGATGCTACCTCCTAGAAACATCAGCCAACTCTAATCACTACAAGGATGGCTTCAATCAATCAGAAGATTCATCTCCCAGCTGGCAGATAGAAGTCATCCTTTCAATCATTTATTACATAAACACATAGTTTTCACGTGGGATGAGAAGTGTGAAGCGACATTCAATCAGATCAAACAATATCTAATGTCACCACCTGTTCTCATACCACCAACAGAAGGAAGATCCCTCATATTGTATATTGCTACAACTGATATCTCATTGGGGGCACTCTTAGCACAAGAGGATAATACAGGAAAAGAGCATGCCATCTACTACATCAGTAGAACTTTAAATGGCTATGAAATAAACTATACATTCATAGAAAATTCTTGCTTAGCAGTGGTGTTTGCTACTCAAAAGTTGAGACACTACATGATGGCTCATACAATCAGGTTAATTGCAAAGATTGATCCTTTGAAGTATCTACTAAGTAAAGTTGCCTTAACAGGTAGATTGGCAAAATGGGTTATGCTCCTAAGTGAATTTGACATTCAATATGTCGAAAGAAAGGCAATCAAGGGACAAATAATCGCTGAACAGCTAGCTGAAGCTCCTCTACCAGATGATCACCCAATGACAATGGAATTTCTAGATGCGGACATTATGATAGCTATGCCTCAACAATGGATACTGTATTTTGATGGATCGTAGACACAATGAGGATCAAGAGCAGGGATTTTGTTCATCTCTCCCCAAGGACACACAATTCCAAAATCATATAGACTCATGTTTCAATGTACCAATAATGTGGCAGAATATGAAGCATTGATTATTGGGGTCAAGATTGCAATTCAATGGAAAATCATAGATTTATAGGTCTATGGGGACTCTCAACTGGTTATTTATCAAGTCAATGATGAATATCAAACCAAAGATGACAAATTGATGCCTTACAAGCAGCAAATAGATAATCTAAAACAATCCTTTGCTAGTATCAAGTTTGATCAAATTCCAAGGGCAGAGAACAAAGCTGCAGATGCTATGGCTACGATTGCTTCATTAATACAATTTCCTGAGAAGCGTGTTTGTTATGAGTTTATGGTAGAACAAGTATCGTGTCCTTCCCATTATCAATTAGAATCCGCTACCATATGTCATCTAGAAACCACTGAAACCTCCATATACAAAAAAACCTATGCTTATCTGAAAGATGATATCCTACCTCCTAACCTTTCCAGGAATCAAAAACGGAACTTTATCCGCCAATCCGCCCGACATACATTAATCAAAAATGTCCTTTATCGTCGAGGTCTTGATGGTACCCTACTCCGATGTCCAGAACACAATGAATCTGAAACGGCCTTACAAGAAGTTCACGAGGGTATTTGTGGTACTCACTCGAGTGGAATGACTCTAGCTAAGAAACTCCTCCGTTTAGGTTATTATTATTGGCCGTGCATGGAAAGGGAATCATATCAATTTGTCAAGAAATTTCACAAATGTCAGGTTCACAGCAATCTGGTTCACGCACCGGCACAAGAACTGCATCCTTTCACATCAACATGGCCTTTCTGTCAATGGGGCCTAGATTTGGTAGGCAAAATACATCCATCTTCATCTAATGGGCATAAGTTCATTATCATGGCTACAAAATACTTCATGAAGTGGATAGAGGCAGTACCTCTTACTACCATCACTGGGAAACAGATCTCCTCATTTATCTTGAACTACATCATCTGTCGATATGGAATCCCTCAATCTATAATCACAGATAATGGGCGACCATTCAAAAATCAAGATGTCCAAGAGCTATGTGATAGGTTCCACATCCAACATCGTTTTTCAACACCATACTATCCTCAAGGGAATGGCCAAGTAGAGGCCTCAAACAAAACCATACTCAAAATTCTCAAAAAGATGGTTAACAATGTTGGACATGATTGGCATGTTCAACTCAACCCTGCACTATGGGCCTACAGAACAAGCATCAGAACACCAACAGGAGCTACACCATTTGCTTTGGTATATGGATCAGAGGCCATATTACCCATTGAAGTTGAAATTCCATCCCTTCGTGTATCACTCAGAGGTATCATTTCCAATGAAGACTATATGGTATCTAGGCTGCAAGAACTGGAATTGTTGGATGAGCATCGTCAACAAGCTATTAATCATCTAACAGCTTATGAACAGAGAATTTCACAAAGTTACAATCACAGGGTAAAACCATGGGTCTTTCAGGTTGGTGACTTGGTACTAAAGGAAAATCCTAGAAATCAATAGGACAGGGAGAAGAAAGGAAAATTTGAGCCTAACTAGCTTGGTCCTTTTGTCGTCATATCAGTGTATGGGTCAGGAGCATATCAACTATCAACGTCAGAAGGGGATCTTTTTGATGAACCTATCAACAGTATTCATCTCAGGAAATTCTATGCTTAAAAACTTCTAGTACACGGGGCAAAAATCTAAAATTGTTCCCTTGGTGAAAACCTGGCAATCAGGCATCTTGGTAACACAAAATACAAAAAAAATAGAAAATACAAAAAGAAAGAAAAAAAAAGAGAAAAATGAGAAAAATACAAAAAACACAAAGGGTGTAATCAAAGCATGTGGTGAAAACCTAGAAACAGGTGTCATATGTGATTCAAGGATCATCTTTCCCATCTATTTTGGATATATGTTAGGATCGTTTCATCTAAAAAGTCAGTATCAATTCATATCATATCTTTCATCTGGCTATCATTACATCCACTATCAAAGTCATGTCACGTGGTCAACATATAACTCCATAGCTTGGGGGCAACATCTGGATATCTAGGGGCAATCCACACATATCAATTGCATCTGATGGTAGAACAACCAAAAACAAATATCAAAGCGCAAAATCAATCGTCATCAAAAGGGCATCAACCATCCGTATCATATCGAAAAGCCAAAAACATGTCAAATAGGAAACTCTAAAAAGGTTAAATCCAAAAACATAGGTCTATGTCAATTGAACTACGTGGTCTTTGCGTGTGTAACATAGGCAAGGCTAATCTTTGATCAACCCCCGAGACCCCTAAGATAGGTTAGTAGGTTAGGTCTTTGGTCAAAATCTCGAAAATTCAAAAATATGTCAAAATCAGGATGGATGATCTAAAATCTGATGAATGAATGAAACACTCTAAGTAAAAAATGGATATTTTGTCCTTTTTGATTATCATTTCTTTGGAGTAACTCAATGATGTATTGAACTAGAGGAAAAAGGAAAAAGAATGATATTTTTATTGTCTGCTGTATGTACGATAATCATATAAATGTGTGAATTGTCGGGGGATGTGCTATGCAAATGTATCACCGATGACATTCAGAATTCACACACTCAAATGATAATCTTTGCCTATTTATGCAAGAATGCTCAGGTCATCTCAGTTCAATTATACCTCGATGCTTGTGTTCGATTGCAATATCAAAAATCATGAAAGAAGTACTCAGGTCGTCATTGGATTAACACAACCATTGATGCTTAAATTCACTTTCAACATTCAATAAAGCTCTATGATGATACCAAGCATAAAAAGACTGTTAAAATGACATTTGTTTTACATATCATGACATGGTTAAAATTAGATTGCATCCATCATCATTTAGTATCTGCAGAGTATTTGTTGCATAAAGGATTCCAATCAATGATTATCTAATCTACAAATAAGACTCAGTATACTTGACATAAAATCCAAAATCATCATCATTTACTATATAGTTACAAATCATCATCCCATCATTAAGATTTTCATCATTTGCATAATCATTTATCCATCCATACATCACATCATATATCCACATATCATTTATCCATCCATACATACATCATTACATCATTACATTAAAATAAATCATCATTTATCATCATCACGTTTAGAATAAACTCATCACATAAAGCATATAACCACATCCATCACATAGAAATCATGAAGCCATCATCATAATCATATCAAATGCATCTCATATATATATCAAAAATGTCAAGTATACAATAACGTCGGACATAAAAATACATCATCATACAAAGAGGTACATCATAAAATACATCAGTGAGGATCACAATAACCTCTATGACCTACTACTGCTAGAATGTGTAGGCCCAACAGGACCTGTACCACCACCACCCCTAGACAGACCCGGATCTCTTGAATCTCTGCGTGGAGGCTGTGTCACCCCCTCACTAACTTTCCGTGTATGAGTCTGCCCAGATCTCGATGGGGCATAGCTGACTCGACGCTCGGCAGGCACTGCATCATGATAACAGCCCCGGTAGAACTCTGCCTCTTGGCTAGCCCACAGAACCTCTCTCATATAATCACCATTAGAGGTGCCATCACCCAATCTCTGGAGGATATCTGCTGTCTCCTGTGCCCTCTCGGCTATCTACCAAGCACTGTCTTGCTCGTCTGTCAGGGCATCAACCTATGTCTGCATACCGGCTAACTGACCTTGTACCCGTGCTAAGGCCTGTGCATAAGCCTGTGCCTAGGTCTGCATTTGTGTCTGAGTCTGCACAAGCATACCCCGAGCTTGTACCAACTGTGCCTGTAAGGTCTGTACCTGTGCCTAAAGCCCAGTTATCTGTCTTTGCTACCCATCTACCGACAAGGTCAGAGCTTGCCTCTTGCGAGGCCTACTGGAAGAAGGTGCACTGTGAATGTCTGGCCCTGGCCCTTTGTATCCTCCACTCCTGCCATCACTGTCATCGCTGCTACTAATGTCTCCACTACTGCTATCCTCACTGTCACTCTCTAAGCTCTCATCTGCTGGGATATCACCCTCATCCCTAGCAACATCCTCTATCACATCCTCCTCTACTAGTAATGGTGCAGGCTCATCAAGAATGGTGATGCAAGGAGGGGGGACGAAAACCAAAAATGCCACGTACTCCTCTATCACGGGTGCCTCTGCAATATCTCTCCGCATGTCCCAAGGAGATGGCAGTAAAGCTCTATAACCCTCTAAAAGAATATTGTAAGATAATGTGGGACCCTAATCCGGAATATCCATCTGGTGCCTGGCATAGTGAGCTACTCCCTGTGGCATACACTAAACAATACCATATTGTTTGTAAACCCGACGGAGAAAGAATCTCTCTAGAACAAAAGGAGTTCGGCCAATGAGGTACATAGAATTGCACAAAAACCCCCAACACTGCACCATCCTCATCCCACTCCTCGTAGTCAAGGTATGGGCGCCAGATCACTGTCTTCGTGTCATCAAAAACTCACCTCCAATGCTCTAATTTGCCCATCTGGGCCTGCATGAATCGACCACTATATCGGAAAACATATGGTCTGCCAGCTGGTCTGTCTGCAACTGGAAACAACTGACATATGGCAAAATGCTCCCAAACCCACACCTATAGCAATGTCATCCCTGCGGATAGACTGTGTGCATCTAAGTACACCACTGAATGTAGATCACGATATAGATGCGCTAACATGCACATCCCCCATGCATATCTGGTACCATGTACCATCATGCTCTCAAGTGTCCTGCCCCAGCCAATGAGGAATCCCTTTGACCTGCGATCAGGGCAAAGGAATCCTCCAATAAATCCAACTAGCACTACTGGTAGTGTCGCATAAGAGTCTGCAATCCTCCGCCATCGAATACTAGGACCTGCTATGGCCTGATCTTGAAATACTCTATGGAGAGCATCTCTGCTACTGGTCCCATGTGAATCATATGTCACAATCTCCCCCATGAAAGGAATGCGCAATATACACCACACATCCTCTGGTGTGACTGTCATCTCACCGGTGGGTAGGTGAAAGGTGTTGTGGTCACTATGCCACCTCTCAGCTAGTGCGGTCAACAAACCCTGATTAATCCTAATCTGGGGCATATCAAGTAAACTCGTAAGACCACACTGGCCTATCACTTGGAGCTCACCCAGTGTCAAGTGTGGTATCAAATCAGTTTTCTGCGGAAATCTCTCTCGCATCTGAAGAGTACCCAGATCCTCCTATTATCATAACAAAAAAAAAAAAATCTACAATCAGTGAACTATGTCAAGGAATCAAAGGTCATTCTAATATCAGTCTATTCCAAAAGCTTTTGGTATGAATTTTCGATCAAAATTCATAGGCGAACATCAAACCTCACCTATCATGAGGTTCATTAAAATATTATCTAGATCTCGCCTATCATGAGATTTATCAGATATTGAATCATGTCCTCGCCTATCATGAGGTTCATCAAAACATTATCTAAATCTCGCCTATCATGAGATTTATCAGATATTGAATCATGTCCTCACATATCATGAGGATCATCAGTAAATGGGGGTTTTCTTCTCCCCTATCATGAGAGTTAGTCTTATTTAAATCATCAAATCCAACATCAAGAATGTGGATTGTCAATCATACCAATCAGAAGAATGGACATGATCGGAATTGACATAATCAAAGTTCACTAAGTCAAAATCTTCAATTCTAACATGGAAGCGCTAAAACAGGTTTCCAAAGCACTAAAAGTCCCAAAGTGCTACTTTTTCACATCAAAGCGCTACAATAGGCCGTCAAAGCGCCACTTTACCAGAAGCGCTAGAACAAACCTTAAAAGCGCTAATTCACCGACCCAAAGTGTTGAAAGATTCAAAGCACTAGAATCCGACTTCAAAGTGCTAATTTTTAGCTCCTAAACGTTGAATCATTGAAAGCGCTACATTATGACATGGAAGCGCTAGAGTTTTCAACGCAAGCGCTAAACTACCTACCAGAAGCGCTACATCAGGATGTAAGCGCTACAGCATGGATTCAAAACGCTAAAAGGGACCTAGACACGCCTAGGACCTAAAAAGCATAAAAAACAAAAGTGCACGAATTATGAGGAGGTCAAGGGGTACATACCGGAGGTCCATACGCAGGTGGCCATCTGTGGCATCGAACGCGCTCGAATCGGTGAGTGTGGTAGGGGATAGGCATCACGCTCCAGCTGGCTGAAAAGTCTTTATGACTATGATTTTTAAACTCCAAAAGCAAATAATGACTTTGAAAATGACCTTTTGCACTATTTATAATTTTGAAAAGGTATTTTTGGGGGATTTTTATTACATTTTGATTAATTTTAACCATGAAATTAATTAAAACTCATTTGAAAGCTCTATTTCGTCATCATTTTGTCAGGAGATAAATTCTTTTAAAATTAATAGCAATATAAAATCATCAGAAAATCATAAATTTTGAAAATTTCAAAAATTCATCAAAACATGAATTTATCTCCTAAGGGGGCATATCATTATCAAATCATCTAAAAATCATGTTTGGGGCACATGAAATTATTATCATCTGAAAATCATGTATGGGGCACACGGAATTATTTTTTTTATCATCAATCCTGGCAGTAGCAGCAAAATTTTCTTCGAAGCAACGCGTAAACACATCACTTCGAAGAGGGGCAAAATGTATACACCTAAAAATGGTTTGGAGCATTCCGACTAATTAAATACAAATTATTTGATTAATTATCCTAAATTCCTCTACTATTTGATTAAATAGAAATATTTATTTAATATAGTTCACATTCACATTTTTCATAAATTCTTCTAAATTCGTCTTAATTAAATAAACAAAAATAAATACTTTGTTCAATTTAATTATCAAATCCCTATTTCAATCTATCACATCGTTTCTAAATTAATTAAATAAAGATAAAAACACTTTATTGATTAATTGCCATTATTCTTCTATTTTAATAAACAACTATCCTATAGTTCGTTTTATTAAATTATTTATCTATCCTTTGTTAATTCAAATAAATCAAAAATATTTGAATTGTTGCACAAAGAATATTCCATCCATATTCTCTCAAAAATGAATTAGATTTCCTATGTCTAAACTATGTCTAATTTATGTCAACATTATGTCAAATTAATTCATTGAAACTTCATGGGAAGTTTTGGAGACAAATTGGAGACAAATTTGGAATTTGATCTCTCAATCCTCTTCCATCAATTTTTCCTCTTCTCTTGCCTGGTGTTTTCATGGGTAGAGACAATCTCCATCTTTCTCTCAATCTCTTCAATCTCTCACCATTCAATTCTCCAGATTGAATCCAAGCCTTTCAAAGCTTTCCCTGTGCATTTCTACAGCCAGGAAATCTATAAATACAACCTCATTCAACCAAGAAAAGGATCCAGATAATCAAGCTTTTGCACTATTACTCTGTAGGAATCTAGACATCAAGTATCAAGTATCAACATTCAAGCAATTCAACAATCAAGCTTCACATCCATGGCTGCCTCTTGTAGCTGCAATTATCTGTTTTATACATGCTAGTTTACATTGTTTATCATCTAGTATTGCATTTTAGTATCATCTTGTTCTTCAGATAGTCATTTTAACAATCATAGTGCTTAACAATCTGAGAGCAATAGTGGTTTAATAAATCTTTGAGGATAAAGAACAATATGATGTTTTCATTTGATTACTGCTTTGATTTAGTTCAAATTGAGTTGTCTTTGATATAATATCTTATTAAGAAGTGTATCTTTTTATAATTACAATATATAATGTATCTTAAATTACAATATATAAACAATATATAATGTATTTTCATTCTATTTATTTTAATGATTATTTTATATCCTAAATGACTAAATCTTAAATTACAATATATAATGTAGCTTTTTATAATTTATTAATTTAATATAACAAATCTAAATGATGTATTATAGATATTTAACTATATTTAGATAAAAATTTATATAACTATTATATTCATTCATAAGATATATATTTTGATGATAAATTAATATAAAATGATAACAATACATTGTATTATGTTTAGTGTATTGTTCAAAATCATATAGATATATTTCTGACAAGTAGTAACACTAGCACTTGCACCTACAGAAGGTTCAAGGATTACCCCATAGAAAAACTATATGTATGTTAATATCTTAGAGAATACGTGTTTGTGCATGGGTCTGTATGGATGCTAAGTGCTGCAAATTCTAGTTGTATGTGGCTGGATTAAACAATTAATAATAATTGTTAAATAATGGAATGAAATAAACTTAAACAAATATAGATTTTTCCTTAAAGCAATTAAGTATTATCTTATTTTGAAATATTTGCATAGGGATTTAAAACATAAAGTAATGGAAATGAAAAATGAAAGCTGTCATCTAATTGACAAAAAATATTGCAAATGGAAATAGAATGTTCCCATTGAAAAATCAATATATATCTAATATTTATCTAGCTTTTATGTGATAAGTGAGATTTTGGAGGCTTTTACTATTAAATGGCAGCTGGATTTTCCGATGACTTAATAATGATTTACATATAAGAGACTTGTTTATGACTCAAATCTCACACTATATATAGCCTATCGACTAATAATATATATTATTATGATTTCTATACTAAAGAGTTCCATGATACACAATCATATATATACAATTTTGTGAAACCATTCATATATGATTTTACTGCTCAATTAGATAAAAAAGGATTGAGGGCTTTGATAAGAAGATTGGGAACACTGAGTTGTGGAATATGACCTTCAGTTTGTAGTAGCTCAACGAAAGTCTTTCCCCCGAGATGTGTTCTCATATATTGTGGAACGAAAAGAGGAACTATAAAATCTTTCTTACTTTGAATAATAAAGACAGGAACTTTGACATGGTATAGAATTCCCCTCTCATCACTCTCAAACACTTGCTTTGCTACAAAAATAGCAATATGGTGTTTCATGGCTAAAATAGTCTTCCTGAATTCTTCAGCTGCAATAGGAAACTTGGCACCCACTACCATGAGGGAAAATGTAGAAGCAAAGCCAGTATAATTTGTCTGCATAAATTGCAGAAGCTTGTCAATGGTTGCTTGATCAAAACCTCCATAATAACCCAGAGAATTCAAATACCTATCAAATCAAACAAAAAGGACTTAAAAATAAATATAAACAACAATAAAACAACACATGTTTCAAAAAAAACTCTTATAATCTTCTACAACTTGGAATAAGATTGTTAGCTCTATTATATTGAACATGTGTGATTCTTAAAATATTCCTATAGTTGTTGTCTACCAGGTTATCTATTAAAAAATTCCTAATAGGTTAGCATATCCTTTGAAAATTTGATCAAGCAGACCGGGCTCATATATGGTCTGTTAGATGAACTAAATCTTGACCTTTGATAACAGTCTACTCTATCTGGGTCTATACCTTAAACTCATAAATGTAGCCTGGGTGAAAATGATGATCTTATTTAAGAGTAATATGATAATAAATATTTACCTTGGAGAGCCTCCCAAGTATATCAGTTTTTCAAACAAACTTGGGTTTTTTATGGAAGCAATAGAGCCAATCATGGCAGACATGGAATGACCCAGGTAGATACATCTATGGATTTTGAGCTCATCCAGAATTAGCAAGAGATCATCAGCATAGCCATCATAGGATCCATATCTGCTATAATTAAAGTTGGAGGGATCCACAGCCCCTGCAAATGGTAGATCAAATGATATAACCTTGAATCTTTTCACTAATGAAGGTAATATGTTGTGCCAGACTGATTGATCAGTTCCATATCCATGAGAAAGAATTAGAGTGTTCTTCCCTTGTCCCATAATCTTCACATGGAAGGCATCCAATAAGTCCAATTTAGATCCTCCTCCACAGTCACTTTTTCCTGCAAGACTAGTTAGTGATGAGATTGAAAACAAATGGTTAGAATATATAGATAACATGAAAATAAGCATAGTAAGGAAATGGAAAATGATTATTATAAGTTACTTACAGTAGAATTGAAATTAAGAAGAATGTGGGGTGCATGTTGCGTAGATAAACTGTATTATCGTAATTTCTGATTATGTTTTTTACTAGATAAAGCGGAAAATAAGGGTCCCAATTCTGGTGCAAGTTAAGAAACAGTAACAAACAAAATAATTATAAAGAAAAACCTGAGAACAAATTAGAATCAGAAACAGTGATAATGTCGACATAAACAACACTCAAACAATGAAACAAACAACACAGATTTAAGAACGAAGAGACAGAAACAGTTACAGTGCTCTCTGATTTCGTTTCCCAATTCTATTCAAGATGGAAACAGAAGAATGATTTCTTAACCTTTGCAATGAATGAATGTGTACGGAAAAGGGTAAGGACGAGCTTTTGTACTCGTTACAAAGATCTTTAAAGCCAAAAGTTCTGCAGTAAATTAGCTAGAGCAACTTTAAGGGCAGAATCAAATGATAAATTTTAGAGTCAGAGAACTCCACACGCATGAAACTTTTCCAAATAGGAACCTACAATGATTGGGTATCCACTATTCCAAATCTATGTTTGGTAAATATTTGCTGTACAACTTTTCGTCTAGTCTATCAGTGACGATATCGTATGTATGTTTTTCTTCAATTCTAGTTGCGTGATTGAAAATCATGATATCGTAGTTTTGACTGACGGTATACCTATTCCTTATGTAAGATTAAGTCAAGCTGATGCAATAGCCACATACCGTCTAGTTCATGCAAAATTTACTCCAGGATAAGAATTGTGAAATGATATCAACTTAGGTCGAAGATAACACTCTTCAAACTTGTATATGTATTTTTAGATATGTATGGTTTTTTTTAGAGATTCAATTGAAGTATGAAAGTGTGATATTTTTTTATGATTTTTGATAATATTTTAATAATTACAATGATCACAATAAAATGTTTTAGATGCTATTACATAATAAATTGCAAAAATATGTGTATAGTTGGTCTTGGATCATAAAGGTGAAGAGGCTAGTCAACCAAAATTTAATTTTTTGAATTTGATTTAGGGTAAGTTAGGTTCACAATCACGAGGATGACCTTACAGTTGTGAATCTAACCTAGGATAAAAAAAGGATGAGTGGGATTAATATCGCAAACAATAGCTATCTAGGGATTAATGTATGGAAATGTGTGAATCAAATAGATAGGTTGAATGTATAGAAAAGTGTGCATGCAACAATAAGATACAATTAGAAGCATAGGATAATGTGTGGATAAAGATGGGTAAGTGGGACTGTCTAACTTTGCACAATATAGTATCTTTTGGCAACATGTACATGTATTCATCAAAATAGACACAAAAATAATTAGAAAATATGGATGCTAATATCACTAAATTACAAGGTATTTTTTAAAATATTTTTTTAAGAATATAAACAAAGTATATATTCTAATATTTTTTATATTTTAGAGTTGATCAATTATAAGTGATATGCAACTCTTTCTAGGACCTAATTCCTTAAACATTTTTTATTAGTTGCTATCCACTTGGATAAAATAGTGGCAACCTAGTTGCTTTTAAAGCCTTATTCTCATTATAAGTTTATGAACTTATGATTATTTTTAAGTTGAAACAAAAGATTAGATATTTGAGGATTATTTTGAGGAAGATTTCCCACTCCACATAAAATATTAAGAAGTTAAGATGTGTGTGTTTCTACCTAGCTATTTATAGGGATGAAGCCATAGACATTATTATTGTAGCTATACTAAATCTTATATGCAATAGTTCAATCATGACAATTCTACCTATAAACATGAACTAGAGGCATCATATATAGTAAACGTGCTATGATTTGTTTTAGTATGCAAGAAATTTTTAAAGGAATTCTAAAATACAAAACTAGCTATTAGTTTTGTATAAAAAAAGCATAATTGATCTATAGAAAAAGTAAGATACATGATAAGTAAAATCATATTTTGTGATTTATTCAAATTTTAAATTTATTATTTCAATTAAATATAAAGTTCAAATGAAATTAATGTACCAAATCAATAAATTTATCTTATAAAAAACAAAATTTGATTCCTTAGTTGAATGAAAACCTATGTTGAATTTTGACAAGGTTTTTGATACCTCATTTATATCTACCTAAATTCATTTATCCAAATTTTAAGCTCACATAAATTAAGGATTTGGTTCTAAATGGGGGATTTTAAAAGTTGCAAGCAAAATAAAGATAAAAATAGGCATTTCAAAACTTAATCAAGGTTTCAAAACCTTCGTTAAAGTCTAATTGGGTTTCAATAACCCCTGTTAAGGCCAAAGAGATTTATATCAAGTAAAGATGGTGTTCTCCAAAAAGTGTTAAATAAGAACTTTTGGGTGATTATAAAGGTTTTGAAACCTCTATCGGAGCCCAACAAGGTTCTTGAAACCCATGGATTTTCCGATGAGATTTCATAGCCATTCACTTATTTTTAGAATTCATTAACTACTATGATTCCAATGCAAGGGAAATTCAAACAAATGATAACAAATTGGTGGTTAAGATAAACATTAAATTTATGCCTCCATAAAATATGTAAAACTATACTTTTGGTAGAAGGATATTATATAACAAACAATTGGATAGTATAAGGTAACAAAATATATAAATATAGTAAATTCCTTGACATGTGAATGAATGCACTATATAAGGAAAAAGGTTGGTCATAAACTATATAGTGAATGAAATTATGAAAATCATCAAAGAAATATCAATTGTGATGGTAAGTATAACCTAAATTAAATCCATATGTACAAAAAATAAACATACCCTAATAGTTAATTTAGGAGATTCAATTGATAAATGTAATAAGTACAATCTAACCTAGGGAAATTATTATGATTTTAGACTAACAAACATAAATTTAAATGAGAGGCATAGACAAAGGTTATCCATTTCAATGTTACTATTATTTTTCCCTTTTTTTCTATTGTTATGTTGTGAGAAATATAACAAAAATATGATATAAGAATGAAATGATGCTTGAATAGCAGTTTTAGAGTGCTAGTAATTTTTATAGCACTTAGGATGAACCTATGTCCATTTTTTTCTCATGTTGGCACAATTGTATCTTGATAGTGCATATATTAATTCTTCTCATATTGGCATACAAGACATGTTTTTATATCCATGCACCTATATCTAAAATCTTTCTTTTATTGGCATACCCACTTAGGGGCTTGTTCAAAGGAAAAAGATTGAAGACCTTGACATGTCTCACTAATGATTTATTCCATTAAGTTCATGTATTATATTAAAGACATTCTATTCAAATGAAGATGACATATACAAAAAATATAGAGATGATGCTTGTTAATTTGGCTTCTCATAATGCTTACTTGATGAGAGTACTTCTTTGATTATGATAATGTTTGATTCTATTTTATTTGATATCTGATCCTTATCGATTTCACTTTATGTTTATAATGATGTAGGATATGCTTCTAGATACAGTTCCTTGATCTTTTACATTAAGGAAAACATGACATGAAAGATAATAAGGTAATAGATAGATTTTTATAGGGTTATTTCAAAGCGTGAGAAATTCGATATGAATTAGGGATTTCATAGAAAAATATAAAGGAAAATAAGGAGAAATAAATGAATACACCTACTCTAGATCTAAATACTAACTCTAATAGAGAAAATAGAGTAATTAAAAAATAATGGAGAAATAACAAGTTCTTGCCAAATGCAAACCTTTGATACATTGGATGTGCTCTTGGAGTCCTCAAAGAAGCAATGTGTACCTACACAAGGATATTTATGGATTTCAAGATGATTGGATTTGTGATGGATTTATAGAGCCATGGATAAAGGAATGGAGGGTAGAGATTTTTCCTCAATATGGAGGGCTAATATTGATTGAGAAGATATTTCAACTATTTAATTGGTGAAAGATGGAGATCAAGTGGTGGCAAGATGAAGGGATATAATGGATTAATTTTGATGAATGCATAGGATGAAAAATTAGATTGAATTTTATTTTGATACTTGATTAGTGAGGAAGAGGTGGATTTTTGGATAACTGTGATTTAGTTGACTTTGGTGGATGGCTCTGATGCAAATTTAGACTGATTTTGCTATGAATTTTTTGGAATTTCAAGTGGGAGGATTTTTTTAATGCCAAGATGCATGTGTATGCCATCAAAAATAGGAAATTAATTAATTAGCAATTGGATAATTTTAGTCTATTTAATTAAGTAACTTAGCAAATAGATAACCTAATTAGTTAAATGATTAGTTTAATTAATTACTAAAGAAATGATGCAATATTATTGATGGTGTTAAGTTAAAATGTGAAAGAAAATTTTAATTGTCTACAAGGGTAAAATTAATCATGCCTGTGATAAATTCCAAAGGAAAAAAACCACACCCACAAATTAGGTGCAATAAGAGAAATTATGTTTAGAGTTGTGGATGTATATAGATAGGGGAAATATGAACTACTAATTATCTAAGATGGATTAGGTAGGAGCTAGTTGGGAAAAAATTAATTCAATGCTTTAATTATTTATTAAGACAAAAAAATTGATATGTAAAGAGGGAGGGTATTCCTCACACTACCCTTAGAAATGAATATATAGTGAAATGTCTACAACACATTCTTAATACACAATAACAACCACCTTGATGATTATAAGAAAACATGAAAAATGGATCATACCAAAGAATATTACATTTTATATTCTAAACTATTAGAACGACATGAAAAACTTACACAAAAATGTAAAACATTATTTTTCTTGGAAATAATCCATCTCTAGAGAGAAAATTATTCTTTGTTCCACCATCAAAATTTTTATTAAAGATGTTTGTATGACCTCCACAATATACATGAGTTTACAAAAAAAGTCTAAATTTCCCCATACACTTACAACACTACTCTTACAATCAAAGATTATTAATACACTTGTAAAATTCAAAAGGAATAAAACACCATAAGATGAGATTCTACCCCTTACAAGTTATCTAAAATAAATGTATGACCTTACTTGAGTCTCATATCCTTGAAAAATGAGAAACTAATTGAAGATTATAATATAAAATAATAAAAATTATTCATATCCATGTTCTACTTACTTATTGGAGAATTTTCAAATTCTACCAATAAGGAATCACTATTGTGTTTGCATATTTTCATAGATTTTTCATATTTAATAGGGTTGTTTCATCTTTACAACCCATAACAATCAATAATTTTACCAAAACATTTTTTTAAGGCCACTCTTAGGTCTACAACCTTTCATGAAGATGTTCCATACAATCCCTAATTATCATCATCCAATATTAATTTCTTTTTCACCAAACTAACCAAGAAGTGCCAAAATTCATCAACTAACTCATTATCAACCTCAAGTGAACATGAAACACCAAGATCCCAATATTCATTTAATAACATTTAATTTATTTTTTATAAAAATAGCATATTAAAACAATGATAAAAGATAATAAGGTATGCAATTTATTTTACTTATAATTATAACTAAATACTTGAAATGATAAAGAAATGCACTTCACTTATATTTCAAAAGTGATTTCGATATAATTATTTGATAATGGTGATGAATATGTGAACAATATTATTATTTAAAATACTTAATTTTTTTATTATTATCCTCCTTAAGAATCATTGAAAGTACTACTATAAAAGGCTTAATCCATTAATAGACGAAAAAACCCAACCATAAAAGACATAGAATGGAATATGCAATTTATTTATTATAGAAATCATCTTTGTGATTTTGGTGACATACTTGAAGTATAAGTAGATAATAATTGTATTGCCTTGAAAATGCTTTCTTATCCTTTTTAAAAGGGGAATACAAAATGAAAAATATTTTTATTTGATGCAATCAGGGGAGGTCCTACAATAAAATTAAGCACAATTCCAACCAGCAACAACAATTACCAAGTCACAATTTCACAAAATCTCATTACCTAGATTCAAAACAACTCTTTCCCTTGTAGCATTGCCCTTTGACTAAAACGGGTAAAACTTCACAATGAATTTCTTTCAGACCATGACCTAACACATTTCAGGAACCCATTTTGGAGGTCAACAACATATCAACAAATCACCAAGGGTTACTTTGTAACAACTTTCTCAAATTTGGCTTTCCATGCCAACTAGGCCTCAAATTAGGCCTCTTTTCCAAAGAGACTACTCTCAAATATTTTCCAAAACCTAGAAACTATATTGGGAAGAAATTATCATGTATCCAAACAAAGGATTCCACAATTAGATCTCATAAATTCAATCACCCAATGGCCAAACCACAAAACCCTCTTTTTAAGCCTAAAAACCCTAAGGCTTATTAAAAATCACACTTCCCACATTCACACAAACTTATCAACACTTTCAATGGGTCATATATAGCCTACTAAAACTCAATTCAACTATATAAAATTCTACCCCAACTCAAAACTCACTTTGACATACCAAAACCATGCTTTTTTATTTAGAAAACACAATTTCTCAACTTAGGGCTTCATGCCCAAATCAATTCCTGACCTCCCCTACACTCACTCGCCATTCTCACACCCTTTTAATCATGATGCATACCCATTCCTCAAGTTACAGTGACCACAGAGAGAGGAATGGGTCAATATGCCAATTTATTGACTCACAAACCCTTAACTCTGCAAACTCAGGCCGATATTAGAAATTTGATAATAAAATGCATAAAATTCAATAAGAATCCTTCAAAATTGATTCAAATGAGAAATAGAAAAAACCACTATGCTAATCCAAAACAAATTGAATCAATGAAATATTGTGAGGGTCGTACATTCCCAACAAACTTCGAAAAATACAAAAAATTCACAACGAGTTCCTCGTCATATTTATGATGTTTTCCCACTAAAAAAAATTGCTACTACTTCCTAAACTTCCCTTTCAAATGGCATGATCGTTGGCCTTCTAATCTTGCCTTTTACAACATTTTCAAGTTTGCAATTTTGCACAATTTGCAACTTTTCAACATTTTTGCAATTTTGAAAAACCAAACCTCCTAAACACCTATAAATCATCAATAATGACCTATTACAACATCAAATGGTCTCATAGACCTTATTTTATGCAAAACTCCAAATTCCTAAAGCCTAGACCTCAAAACTTTGAATTGACAACTTTAAATCAATGGTGCTCTTGCACCATTATTATAAGTGACCTCATTGCCAATAAAAACCTAATTATAAGAAAATTTCTAGTAATAAATAAAATAACCCATCATAGGTAATATTTAGTTTTTATTTTTAATTTGAAGGTTAAAAATAATTTTCTTTCTAAATTAATAAATGTTTTTTAGTTCTTTAAGTTGGAAAAATTATTTCAATTGTTCTCCATAAAATATTAATATTTTTTTATATTAAATGATCATTACTATATTTTTTATTTGTGTTTTGTAAAATAACTTCATGATACAATATAATGAAACATTAAATGATCATTTTTTTTCTATTTATTAAAAATTGATGATAAAGTCAATTGTAAATCATACTAATAAATATAAATTTTAATGTAATATTTTAAATAAGCTAAAAAAAAAGTACAACATTCACTAAAAAAATATAATTATAACACAAAATTAATATATATTTAAATCAAATAATAAAATTTTATAGAGCTATATTTTCTTTTCACAAAAGCTATAAAGTTGGCTTTAGATAATTTTTATATCTTATGTTATACAAAGTCTCAAATAGTATAACAATTAAAATTATTATTGATAGTTTAGTAATTAAATTATATGTTATTTAAGTAGAGAAAATGAATTACGTATGTTAATTGAATTGCAATGCAATTGAGAGTATAACTGTATGCAAAAATAAATAATAATTATAATAAATCATTATAAAATTTAACATTATTAATAAATTTTAATTGAAGACTCAATAAATAGTATCAACCTTAGGGCACATCCTTATAGCTAGAATGGTCATATTGTGGTTTATCAACCCCATGTAAACAATGGATGGGTCGACCAAAATATTTCCATTAAAAATATACAAAAAAAATTATGTAAACCATGCATATAAAAGACTTCTCACAATACAACCCAAGACTAATATGAAAAAGATTTGTCTCAATGATTTTCATTATATTTATTTTAATGATTACTCTATACCCTAAATGACTAAATCCCAAACTTTTGTATTATAATTTATTAATTTAATATAACAAATCTAAACTAAGTTGTACTATAGATATTTAACTATATTTAGATAGCAATTTAGATAACTATTATATTCATTTATAAAATATGTATTTTGATGATAAATTAGTATAAAATAGTAACAATTCACTATATTATGTGTACTGTGTTGTTCAAAATCATATAAACATATTTATGACGAATAATATCATAATATATATTGTTATTTCTATATTAAGAACATCCATGATAGATATAGACAATCACATATACAATTTTGTGAAACCATTCATATAGGATGTTGCTACTCAAGATAAAAAGGGATTGAGGGCCTTGATAAGAAAATTGGGAGCATTAAGTTGTGGAATATTACTACACAAAAGTCTTTCCCCTTAGCTGTGGAACAAAAAGAGGAACTCTAAAATCTTTTATTCTTTGAATAATGAAGACAGGAATTTTGACGTGACATAGAATTCCCCTCACATTACTCTCAAACACTTGTTTTGCTAAAAGAAAAAAGAAAAAAAGCAATATGATGTTTCATGGCTAAAATAGTCTTCATGAAGAATGGGAAAATGTAGAAGCAAAGCCAGTATAATTTGATTGCATAAATTGCAAAAGCTTATCTATGGTTGCTTGTTCAAACCTCCATAATAACCCAGAGAATTCAAATACCTATCAACAACAATGAAACAGCTCATATATTAAAAAAAACTTTTAGAATCTACTACAACTTGGAACAAGATTGTTAGCTATATTATATTGAACATGTGTAAGGGATTCTTCAAAAAATTCCTATAGTAGTTGTCTACCAGTTTATCTCTTTAAAAATTCCTATTAGGTTAGCAAGTCCTTTGAAAATTTGGTCAAGCAGACCGGGCTCATATATGGTCTGTTAGATGAACTAAATCTTGACCTTTGATAACAGTCTACTCTATCTGGGCCTATATCTTAAACTCATAAATGTAGCCTGGGGGAAATGATGATGTTATTTAAGAGTAATAATGACAATAAACATTTACCTTGGAGAGCCTCCCAAGTATATCAGTTTTTCAAACAAACTTGGTTTTTAATGGAAGCAATAGAGCCAATCATGGCAGACATGGAATGACCCAAGCAGATTTACCTATGGACTTTGAGCTCATCCAGAATTAGCAAGAGATCATCAGCATAGCCATCATAGGATCCATATCTGCTATAATTAAAGTTGGAGCGATTCAGAGCCCCTGCAAATGGTAGATCAAATGATATAACCTTGAATCTTTTCACTAATGAAGGTAATATGTTGTGCCACACTGATTGATCAGTTCCATATCCAATAAATCCAATTTAGATCCTCCTCCACAGTCAATGTTTCCTGCAAGACTAGTTAGTGATGAGATTGAAAGCAAATGGTTAGAATATATAGATAACATGAAAATAAACATAGTAAGGAAATGGAAAATGACTATTATAAGTTACTTACAGTAGAATTGAAATTAAGAAGAATGTGGGGGACATGTTGCGTAGATAAACTGTATTATCGTGATTTCTGATTATGTTTTTGATTAGATAAAGCGGGAAATTAAGGTCCCAATTATGTTACAGAACAATTTAAGAAGCAATAACAAACAAACAAAATAATTATAAAGAAAAAATCCAGAACAAAGAGATATTAACAACAGTCCAACAATGAAACTCATCCTGCCTCTATGACTGTTTCTTAACAGATGAAACAAACAACACATATTTAAGAACAAAGAGACAGAAACAGTTTCTCAATTCTATTCAAGATGGAAACGGGAGAATGATTTTTTAACCTTTGCAATGACTGTGTATGAAAGAGGGTAAGGACGAGCTTTTATAGTCGTTACAGAAATCTTAAAAGCGAAAAGTTCTGCAGTAAATTAGCTAGAGTAACTTTAAGGGCAGAATCCAATGATTAAATCTAGAGTCCGTGAAACTTTTCCAAATAGGAATCTGCAATGATTGGATATCTCTTATTCCAAATCTATGTTTGGTAATATCTGCTGTACAAACTTTTCGTGTAGTTATCAGTGACGATATCAAATGTCTGTTTTTCCTCGATTCTAGTTGCGCGATTGAAATCATGATATCGTAGTTTTGACTGAAGGTATACTCCTTGTGTAAGATTAAGTCAAGCTCATGCAATAGCCACATACGCATCTAGTTCATGCAAACTTTACTCCAGTTCATAGTTTTACTTTTCAAAAATAAATATTTGTTATAATGAATGAAATGATACCAACTTGATATGAAAAGGGAAATTGTAACTTATTAAAATAAATTTAATTTAGTATAAAAATTTAAGAGTTGGAGTTAGATAGATTAAGATATAATATTTATTAATTTTTTGAAAGAAATAAAAATGATAATGTATTTCATTTTGTTATAGAAGAATAATTGAGTCTATTATAATGTTGAAATATGTGTGTTTTAGGATCATAAAACAATGATAATAATCATAAGTGTAGATTAAAATTAGAAAAAAATATTTTACTCCATTGGTTCTAGTTCAATGATCAGGTATAGATCCATGACCATAACCTAGGCTTGGACTAGTAAACCTGCCCTTTGATAACATATGGCCTCTATCCTTTATGTGATTAGGAAAACAACTCTCTTCTTCTTTTGATATTTGTACGCTTATGGTATTCATAAATACCTTTTTTTGGTTGTCATACGATCAAGTCATAATGACTCTTCACCTTGATTAACCCCTTGACAACATACAAGATTGAAGACAACACTCTTCAAACAAGGATATGCATCTATGTAGAACAAGATTCAATTTAGAAATTCAATTGAAGTATGAAAATGTGATATTCTTCTATGATTTTTGATAATTTTTTAATAATTACAATGATTGCAATAAGTTTTTTTCAATGCTACTATATAATAAATTGCAAAAAAAGTGTGTAGTTGTTCTGGATGAGAAAGGTGAAGAGGCTATTCAACCAAAATTTAAATTTTTAAATTTGATTAAGGAAAATTAGGTTCAGACTCATGAGGATGACCTTACAATTATGAATCTAACCTACGATAAAAAATAAAATATGAGTTGGATTATCACAAGTAATAACTATCTGGATCAATTTATGGAAAGGTGTGACAATCAAATAGATATGTTGAATGTATAGAAAAGTGTGCACATAACAATAAGATATGACTACAAGTATAGGATAGTGTGGATAAAGCTAGGTAAGTGGACCATCTAACTTTGCACAAGATTGTATCTTTTGTCATCTTGTACATGTATTAGGATGTTTAGTCAAAATAAGCATATTTAAAATAGAACATGGGGATGCTAATATCATCAAATTACAAGGTATTTATTTTTAAAATTATCATTTTTCTTTTTAGGAATATAAAAAAAGTATTTAAAATTAGATTCCTATAAAATAGGGCCTTCATCTTAAGTTTTTTTATTTTATTTTTAAATTTTTAAATTATATTCATTTAATATTTAAAGTTGTAATGTTAACTAGTAACACCATATGAGAGAATACCAAAATATAATACAATTTCTAAGATATTTAGTATAAATTTAATGAAACCTATATTTCTCAAGAAAATGCTTTCTTATTAATTTCTAAGGATAATATAGCACCTTAATAGGTATAATTTTTTTTTTAAAGGGTTGGACAAGTCTTGGCTCTGAAAGCTTCAATAATGGCAATTCACATTGCATAATTTACCTTTGCCACATCAAATAAATTATAGGAAGATCATAAATAGGAAGGAGAAAGAGAACTTAAGGTTAAAAGATTTAATTGAATCATAAGTGAATAAGAAGCAATTGAATGAATAAATCCAAGTTCTTACTAAAAAATATTACTACCCAAGTATCAACTACTGCACTAGCATCCTCTATTGAAAAAACAATGAATCAAAGAAGATAGTATGCAAGCTAGAGTCATTGATAAAATATGAAAAGGATGAAAGGATAGAGGCCCAAGTAGAGGAAAAAACATAAAAGTAAAGATGAGTGATATCATCTATGGAATATTTTATTTAAGGGCCTAAAATATTTCTAGATTACAGTGTGAAAAGTTTTTGGAATCTTTGAGTAAAATAAATATAGTAATCATTAAGAAAAATCAAATAGTATTGTGGCTCATGGAAGTAAGGCAAAAATGGACTATTAAGGTTTTTTAGATAAAAGTATTTTTTTCAACACAAGATATACCAAACCTGTACACTTTGAGAAGATTTAAGAAAAAAAATCTAATTGGAAATCCCTTAAGGATACTAAAAACTACATAGAAGGAATGGGATCCTCTTTAATGGTAAGACTTGATAAGTTTCAATCTCTCATCACTAGTAAAATCCTAGGTATCAAGGATGCACTTTGTTGGTTATTCCAACTGATTATCTAATTTTTTCTAAAGGTAAGCTACTTCTTATGATCATGAATATCAGGTTAGTGGCCAAGAAATAAGGATTTAAACATCCTTCTACACTTTTTGGCTTTTCAAAATCAATGTGGGTTTCCCTTCACACAGCACCAATTGGATATGTACAATTTTGAATAATCGGTGCATCAAAAGATAAAGTTCTTACACATAATATTGGGTTTTTAATACATTTACACTTATTTCATTCAGACATTCTCATAGCTCAATTAAATTATGGTGTAATAAATTAGGCTAAAAACTAATGAAAAAAAGCTCAAGATTTCATGATTTAGTTTCTTCTTTAGTCTCGGACAAAGTATTTTTCTTGACTAGTGCCTTATCTATTACAAGTCAAGAATTGTACAGGGTAAGTGCACCAAGATGGTTCCCAAAAAGGGGACTTAAGTGGACAGATTTTTTTTGAAATCAAGAAATATTGACCTTGGATGTGAAATTGAGGATACTTAGACTCAAAATTTTGAGATGGAACAAAAAGAAGGATTCAAGTGCTTCGAGTATACTTTCTAAACTACTAATTTATTTTGAAAACGATTGAGATTAAGGGGTTCAAACGAGGGACGTACACAAATTGGTGTTGTTTTTGTCAGAAAAACATAACATAGCAACTCTTGTACGACCCTCGTACGGTGAACTTTTTCTTAGTATTTTTAAAATCGCAATGGTCAGAAGTTAGCTAACAGTATGTAGTTGATGCACGATTTTTCTGATAATTTTTTAATGAATATTTGATTTTTTACTAATTTACGAAGTGAACATATCCTAAAAATAGAATTTTGGCCGTGCTACCCCTACAAATTTTGGAAACTAATTGATTTTTTTTTTTTAAATTTTTAAATTTTGTAGAATGGAGTCTAGTTTCTAAAAATGTAATTTATTTGAAAAATTGATGAACGGTTAATTTATAACGAAAAAAATACCAAACACTGCTTTTTGGCAAAAAAAAAAGACATACAAATAAAATAAATTATGGATGAAAGACTTAACATTTTCAGAAAGTGAAAAAAATTACATCGTTGGATAGCTAAGAGATAACCCAACATTACCCATGTGCTCGATTTTTTCGATATTGAACCACGTGCAATCCTGACGGTGAGCACGAACTCGATTATGAGAAATATGGTGGATTTTTTAAAAACACGTCTCTAGTTGTTGGGAATGCCCTCCAAGCCTTTGGGTTGGAATTCCAAGGCAATACCAAGCTTAAAGTTCGGTAATTCCCAAAGCAAGATATAACGCGAGCGCGTTATAACACGCTCGCGTTATATCTCACTTTTGACATGGTTTTTGCTTTGCGGGGAACATGTCTACTAGCACATAACGCGAGTACGTTATAACGCGCTCGTGTTATGTCTTACTTTATGTTTAATGCTAATATATTAATGTATGCTGATATATTTTTATGTACATGTATGTATGTATGCTTGTATGGATGTAAGATTATATGTACAAATGTATTATGCTTGTATGTATGCATTTATGTATGTCTTTAGACGAAGGGAGAATTTAGAGAGAGTCTAGAGAGATGGAGAGGGGGTCGAAGTGAGAGTTTAAGAGAGAGGGAGTGGGAGAGAAGGGGTTGGATTGAGGGGGACTTAGCTAGGTAGGGTGGGAGGGATAGAGGGAGGGAGAGAGAGAGAGTGGGGGTCGGAGAGAGAGAATTGATGGAGAGGGAGAGAGAGAGAGACAAAGAGAAAGAGAGGGTTATGTAGGTAGGGTGCGAAAGGGAGAGACTTGAGAGTGTGAGAGGGAGAGACTTGAGAATGTGAGGGGGGTGAGAGGGAGAGACTTGAGAGATAGGTAGTGAGAGGGAGTGTGAGAGAGAGGGAGTGAAAGAGGGTGGTAGGGATTGATTGAACGAGAGGTACACTGAAAGAGGGAGACAGTAGATAGAGACAATTAGAGAGGGTGGGAGGAAGGGAAGGAGGGAGAGGTGAGATGTATAGACAGAGAGAAAGTGATAGGGGTTGAGGGTATAGGGTTGAGGGATTAGGATGGAGGACCTATAGGGTTGATGGTTTCTAGGGTATTGGGGTTTAAGGTTTGAGGGTTGATGGAATAGGTTTTATGGTAGAGGGTATTTGGTTCAGGGTATAGGGTAGAAGGTTTAAGGTTTAAGCGTTTAGGGTTGAAGGGTTTGGGGTTAAGGGTTTAGGGTTAAGGGTTTACTTGGTTGAGGGTAGAGGGTTTAGGGTATAGTTTTGAGGGTATATGGTTGAAGGATTAGGTTCAGGGTCCAATGTAAGGGGTAGAGGGTTTAGGTTTTAAGGATTGAGGGTTGAGGGATTAAGGGTTGAGGGTTGAGAATTGAGGGTTGAGTGTTTAATGTATAGGGTAAAGGGTAGAGGGTTTAAGGGTAGAGGGTTGAAGATTGAGGTTTTAAGGTATAGGGTCGAGGGATTAGGGTTGAGGGTCCAATATATAGGGTAGAGGTTATAGGGGTTGAGAGATTAAGGGTTGAGGGATTAGGGTTTAGGGTAGAGAGTATTGGGTTGATGGTAGAGGTTAGAGGGTAGAGGGTAAAGGGTTTAACAGTTTAGGGTTTAAGGGGTTAGGTTTGAGGGTCGAGGGTTTAGGGTTGAGTGTTTAAGGGTTTAAGAGTTGAGGGTTTAAGGGTCAAGAGGGTTGAGGGATTAGGGTAGAGAGTTTACTAAGTGGGTTTAAGGATTTCAGGGTTGGGAATTAGGGTTG